>JBBPDB010097294.1:0-26180 GCA_037974465.1 Brachypetersius altus
TCGTCTCGTCTCGTTCTCGTGAACCCAGTCTCGTGTCTCGTCTCGTCTCGTGGGAAAAGTGTCTCGTCACACCCCTAGTAAACTGCGGTTAAAGTACAGATGAGGTTAACAAACACAGAATTTCTACAGTCACTGTAGGGATCCGCTATAATACTGGATTCTGAAAATCTAGAAATTAGTCAGAAAAATATAAAAAAAAAAAATACATGACAACTCAGAAGTGTAAATTGAGTCCAGTTTTTTTTATTTATAAAGCCAATCCCGACAATAAATTACACATTCATTACACCGTCTGTCCTCTCAGTTAATCTCAGCAAAATACTGTACAAGAAAAGAAATGATTAGTAAAAAAACAACAAAGTTCACCAGTTTATTGATACGCATGTGGTCATTGAGCCAGAACTCGGCGAGGTGGGTTAGGTTGCGATTCTATGAAAAGGACACAGTGAGGAGATCGGTTTCGCACCTTTACGTCGGTCAGACAGACCTGCGCAGCCTTTGCCCTCAGGAGGAACAGGCCGCCCTGGGGCTTTTTCACAAAGCAGGATTTCTGAGGTCCATCCCTCAGCTCCTGTTTTCTGGTGGAGTTTATCTGGTCACTCAGAGGAAACCTGCTTGGTGAAACAACCCCTGGTCCTGGAGACGCACAGCCCTGGATGTGATGCTTATTCACCCAGGAAAGTGTAAACTGGGCGTGCAGGGAGAGTGTGAGGAGCTCCACCAGGATCAGGACTGAGAACTTGAGACTAAACTCCTCCTGAAGACCACAGAACTACACAGTTCAGCAGTTTCTCTGCTGTAGAGCCTAAAGGCGAATTAACCTGCCCTTCAGGAACGAACCCAGCCGGGAAACTACTTCCATCCCTAAAGCCGGCCCCTTCACTCCCACCTCTAACCCACGGAGACCTGGCCGGTGCAGCTCTAACCCAGCAGTGACGGCGGCTCCTGACCGCTATTACAGTGCTTCAGTCGTGGTGCTGAGGATCTCACACCTAGTTCAAAGTGTAATCGCAGTAAAAAGGCAACTATAAAGGAGCCGTTCCCTCCTGGGCAGCTGGTAGTGACTCCAGCCTTTCACTGCTGTGGAGGTAGCTGGTGCTCAGATTCTGTTTTCCTTCCCAAAAAGAGCTTTTAAAAAACATAAATCGCACCGTCAGGCCTGAACATCATCACTGGAGTAGTTCATGTCGAGGCGGTTTGTGTAATCATGTCAGAAATATTTCACAACGACCAAAATCAAATGAAGATGGTGCAGCATCCCAAATTCACCAGGTTTTTTTTTAACAATATAAACTCCGCGCTGTCTCTCACCATTCATCCAAACACCACAGAATAAAGACGGGACCGTCTCCATCTCTCTCAGAGAGCTGCGCATATACAGTATGTACACAAATAAATACGCCGGGGGGTGAGCAAAAAAAATAAAAGGAATCTAGAATCTCTTCTTTAGAGTCAGAATACAGTGCATCTGTGTGAAAATGGTTCTGATTTAAAACCAGTGTTCAGACCAAATATAATCCAGGATTTCACCGTCCTGAACTACTTCAAACATTCTGAACATTCCGAGCAAAAAGGAAAACATTCTTTTACAAATTTAGGCTTAAAGGCAAACCTGATTGTGGACATAACACACATCTGTGGGCTGCCAGGTTCTCACAGGACATTTTTTACTCTGCTGCCTCCCTGTTAACTCTCTAGTTCAGATACTTAAAGGGCCCAAATCCTACATTTTACATGCATTGTCTTCCTTTCCCCGAGATCCACTCATTTGTGTGAGGTTAGGTACCAAAACCAGTTTATTTTAATATTTTCAAGCCTCCCTTTATTCCCTTTTACATGAACGTTGTTCTTTGTTGCGGCGGGAACACCTCGGTTCTGGTCTTGGTATTAGGCCTAAAGACGTATGAAAATATTAAATAAAGGAAAAATTACATTTTAATGATATGGGCCCTTTAAGCTCATACAGGGAGAGCTGGTGAGTTTAGGGTCTGTTTCTTTACTTGATAAAGTACCAGACAATTAAGCAAAAGCATCCCAGCTGCTCCAGAACTGGACCAAGCAAAGCAGAATCCCCTTCAGCACTTCAGGTCACAGAAATCTTTCCTCACAAAAGGAGCGGAGGCCATTGTTCCAAACACATTCCACCGCGTGAAGCGCGAATGGGGCCAAGGGACTTCAGCATAAGGCATAAATTATGGTAATCTCAAAGAAACGGCAGATTAAACGATATTCTGTTCCAGAATCAGTGCTGGCACGGTGGATCTAATCCATTTACCTTTTGTTCTAGTGATAATGGAGATTAGTGGATGATCCCACAAAGAAATATGGGGGTCGTCAGATTCTATGCATTATTTTTGCTGGTTCCAAAAATATAAACACCAGAAGAACCCTGAACTGCTTCAGAGATCATTAAAGGTTTAGTTCCACAGGAAAACACACACGCTGTCTTTAAAAGGGAACAGGGACCAGAGCTGCTGCTGCTCAGAGCATCTTCTCTCCTGCTGAAGACAAAATGCCAAAGCATCCTCCTCCACCGCCGCAACCATGTGACCGGCCCACGTGCGGGGCAGTGTGTATGGGTGTGTGTAGGTTTGGGGGGTGTGCGGTGTGGGTGTGCGCGTCTGGTGCCGCGCGGCTCCCTGAAGGAAAGACGCTTCATCGCTGGATTTTGTGGCAGGACTGTGGAAGGCGTGACTGCGGCCTTAAATGCTGAAACATGCAGAATAAAGTCAGCAGCCACAGGGAAACACGTCTGGGGTGTGGGGGGAATACTGACGGAATTTAACACCGATATGGTTTTTCTCTGATGTCTAATCACCTGGAGCTGACCGAACGCAGCAAGACAGAAGGAACGAGACGTTTAAGGCCACATTACATCCACAGGCTCCTGGAGCCTTCAGGACTCTCAGCCCTGGGGTCTTTAACTCTCTAGAACAACCTTTTTCTTTTCTCAGCAGTGTTTACTGACAACCGCCACAATGGAAGAGATGCAGACGGTGTCTAGAGCCTAGAGCCCCGGGACCAGGGCTCCAGACCCCAGCTCTGATCAACACTCAGTCATAACTGCGTGAATGTGACCCTGTGTAAACAGGAAAGAGGCCTGAAAATTATTTCAAACTGACAATAGTGATTGTATATGCAGCAGATGAAATCATTCTGATCTCTTCCTGCTCATCTCACAGATATTTCACACCTTACTGGAAGAGAGTTGTGTTAGATAAGCGTGTGGGTGGAGTTTATTCCTACTGAAAGATCTCTTTTAAACCAGATTATACTTAGTCTTCACACGAGTCTGAAGTGATTTCGTGGGGGCGGGCGGGATTCGGACACAATCCAGAACCAAAGCTGAATAAGTTTTCCTTAGACTTGTTTTCTCATCACAAAATCAAGACCAGCCCGACAAGACTAATCAAACCATGAAAATATCAAACTAACACCTCTACTGTCAATCATCTCAAAAAATATAAACTCAGTCCGGCTAATTTCACTCTAATCCGCGCACGTCTGCAAACTCCAGTCACAGCAATGCTAAAACTCCGTAACACATTCAGCACGAAACGTCTCAGACATTCTCCCCAGCAGCTCGCCCCCTCAGGACAGACTTCGCACACATTCCACAGATAATTATTCCCAATAAGTGCAGAACTGAAATCAACGCATTTGTTTTTTTTTTCTTAAAGCAACAGATCGCAGGTAATTTCAGTTTATGGACAAAAACCATTGAGAGGCAGAGCTGACTATAGAAACACACACACACATACACACACACGGCCGTCATATCAAAACCTCATATCTGCGTTCTGTTTATTTAACAGTTTGATGCCAGCATCTCTCCTGTGAACAGTTCATGATAAACAGAAATGGTCGAAACCAAAATCTCATTACATTTACACACATTAAGTACATTTTTACATTGTCTTCTTTCAGAAACAAACAAACAAACAAAAAAAAAACATCATGAGGTTTTGTTACGACCGTGACGATATTGAATACTTGACATTTTACACAGCAGATGAACTCACGCCCTCTGCTGCCACGACCCAGACTCTCTCTCTGCTTCCCCTCATGATTATGAGGCAGGAAATCAGCTGGTATTGGTGTTGATCTGCTCCGCAACGGCGTGCCACACAAACCTGCTTCCTGCAAAACTACATACTGTATTCTGTGCTCTGGAGGCACGCAGTAGAAAACAATTCAGTATTAAGAGCTTAATATTAAACATTAAGATCCTGGAAAATCTGGATGTACAAATATACCAGCCTGAGGTTTTGTTGAAAGTAGTGCAGAAAGTGAGAGATCTTGATCTTTCGGTAGACGCGTGTTTGAAAGGCACCATGACTGTGGCATGGTGAGGGACACACGGACGCGTCCCCTGTGCTCGGGTGTGCATTGCATCAGAAGTTAAATTAGCACCGAGAGTGAGGCAGGCAGACATTGATGAGCCACCTCAGGCTGTCAAAAAGGACAAAATTGGCGTTTCCCGAGAGAAAAGTTGGAAGTATCAGGGGAAAACCTGTCACAGGCGTGTTTTGCCAAGCAGCGGTTGATGTGCCCAATTAAAATCGCCATGCTCTGCGTGTTCTTGCCTCTGGGAAGCCACTGAGCTCCCCTGGACCTCTGGGGCTCGGATCTGCTGTAGGCTGGAACCCTGGGTGTAGCTTTAATCTGTACACCGTGTGGCGTAAAGCTGACCCTCGATGGGTGAGAACCTACATGCCACTCAGCTGCTCTGTGCTTGTGAATAACCATTAAACACACAGGAGTCGGGTCAGGTTCCAGCCAAACACTGTCTCAGAGGGATCCGAATCGTCAGAACCCAGTATCTCCATTAAGCAGTAGATCAGTGGGCCTGCCTCTAATGTATATTACTGTATAGCTCATATACATAGTGAAGAACAATGCAACGTCAAACCAACTGAATCAATTCCTCTTTACACTAAACGTAGTTAATTAGCAAAGACGCCTGAGCAAGTTGGGGAACTGTGTGTGAATCAGATTTTTCAGTGAACCAATCGTTTGAGCATCTCACAGGTTATGTGGTTCCTGAAACTCGCCCAGTATGTACACAAACATGTACAGAAAATTACCTCTCATTACATTTCCCAGCTGAAAATAAAGAAAGGGGGGAAAAAGGAAATGGACAGCGGTCTCCTCACGTGTCCCAGTCCAGTTCCCTGCAGGCGATACGCACCAGTCTGAGTTCCAGCTCAAAGGCGTCTGGCCGCTCCTGTGGATTAGCAGACAGCATCTCCCTGATCAGCTGCTTCATGCCGGCGTTCATGCTCTTCTTCCGCGCTGGAATCAGCAGCTCCATCTTGGGGTTCTCCAGCAGGGCCTCGCCGAGCGGGACGATCTCCTCGCCGTGCTGCACATAGCTCCCCAGCAGCTCCTTCTGCGTCTCCACGTCCACGAAGGTGATGCGCTCTACCATGGCCCAGATGATCACGCCCAGGGCGAAGATGTCCGCTTTGGCTGTGTAGTGACCCTCCCACACCTCGGGGGCCATGTAGAAGTCCGTGCCGCACGCCATGGACAGGAAACACTTGTTGACGCTGGCCGGCTCCTCTGGGTTCAGGCCGGAGGCGGAGCAGACCTTGCTCAGGCCGAAATCAGCCACCTTCAGTGTGGGCTCGGAGGAGCCGGCCGGAGTGCGGCCCTGGGAGATGAGGATGTTGTCCGGTTTGAGGTCTCTGTGGATGATTTGGTTGCGGTGCAGGAAGGCCAGCGCGCTGCCCAGCTGCAGCATGAAGCTGGTGTTGGTCTTGCGGCTGGGCTTGCGGGACAACAGGTAGGCATTCATGTCTCCTCCGTCACAGAAGTCCATGACAAACCACAGGTAGTAGGCGCAGCGAGGGTCAAACGCAATCTCACCTTTTAGGGAGGTCTCCACCAGCTGAGAGAGCAAAAAAAAAAAAAAAAAAAAAGTGTTAATGGCTGTAAAGACTCAGGTTTACAGTTTACTACTAATGCCATGTCCACACATACACAGGTTCTTCTGAAAACTGAGAAGTTTCTGGGCATTTTGGCCTTTCGTCCACACGGAAATGGAGGTTACTGAAAACTCACCAGGCAACAAAAATGAGTTTCATTCCATTCTGTGGTGTTTCTTCTATAATCTCGACGCTGATTATTTTCATGGCGCTTCAAGGGTTTAGTTAGAATTTTTAGAATAAACTACACTTGGCGGCTTGGCTGGCGGTCTTTTGTTTTACTTAGAACTTTTGTTTGCTTGTAGACAACAGGGTTGCCGACAGTCATGAAATATGCAGACCTATGTAAATAACAGTAGTACAACCTTATAATGAAAATTACACACAGAATTTAGTTTCTCTCAAGAAACACTGAAGGAAGTAAATTTTGCAATCATCAAAAATTGCAATGAAACAGACCTTTCATAAAAATGTTAGGCAGTGTTTTTCAAAAACTTGGTTTCTGCATTTACGTGTGGAAGAGAAAAAGCACCATATGACGTCATGGTATGCGCCGGGTTTACATCAGGTTTTCATCTACTTCTACAGAGTCCTACTGCTCTTAACCTGGTCAGGAGTTCTGGCCTGTTTACACTCAGAAGTTTGTGTCCCTCCAGTGTGAAAGACAGAGACATCAGAGTTGCTTCGGACGCTCTTATACTCAACACAGGCTGTCTCTGGTAACAACGTCCCCCTCCAGGACTTCTGACTGGTCACCTGTGCTGTAGGGTTTAAGGTTATTGAGGCGTTTTTGCGATTGCGTATGGGCGGAGATATTGTGGACGCAATTAAAAAAACCCAAAATCTCAGTTTTCAGAAACACGTGTACGTGGCCGAATACTGCTTTGACCACCACCACAATATTAAAAGAGCTGTATTACCCATCATTAAAAGAAAGTTTGAAGCAAAATAAAAACTATAGTACATTCATCAAAAACAGGTTTGAAGTGTGAGCTTCTAATGGCACACGATACTGAAGGTCTGCAGCCGAAAGTGCATCACAGTAATCTGTATTAAACACTCCTTTACTAAAACAGGTCTCGCCATGGAATGGAAATTATAGCTTAACTCTTGGAGAGTATTGCATCACCACATTTGCAGCATGTAATGCTCTATAAAAGGAATTCTGCTTCATCTTCTGCCCAGTACACCAACACCAAAACACCTTTAAAACATAAAAACTCGAGTGCAGCTGCAACAGACAGGAAGACATGAGGCTTGTGAAACACCTGCTTGTAGAACAACAATAGTTTGCTTTTGCTAAAAGCATTAATTTGCTGTGACATCGCCAGAATCCTCTGTGCTCAGTCATCTGGCCTCCATCTAGGTGACATTCATTTGATAGAAATAACCCTAAATGCCATTAAAGAAATATATATATATATATATATATATATATATAAAAAGAGGTGGGCATAAGATTAATTTTTTTTATATAAAAAATGCTGGAGCCCTGCAGTGGGCTGGCACTCTGGGCACCCCAGTAACGTAAATGCAAAATTAATAAAAGTTACATTAGTATTATGTAAGTATTTTAGTAATTAGCCCAAAAAGTAATGTGTGATGACTCAAGAGGTTTGTAAAGATTCTAAAGTATGTTGCCAGAAAAAGAGAGGAGGGGAAAAACCGCCCATCCATTACTGTAGGAGACACCAGGAGAACTTCAACACGCATCATCATGATCACCTAATTAATCACTGCAGGTGAAATTTTCTTATTAACTGATTTTTTCATCCATCACTGGACACATCACTGTCCTTTCAAAGATAATCCATATAAAAGGTGAAAATGAACATGCCAGTGATGGAGAAGTAAAAGATTTATCGCTCCTGCTCGACTTGAAGCTTCTCATCTTAAAAGCCAACGCTGCACAGCAGTCATCATTTCATCTCTCTGGCGCTCTCCTTCCATCAGTTGACCAGATAAGTGCCCGTTTCATCCACATTATATCCTCTACATCAATGCATCTGACAGACACAAGCGCAGCAGCCACTCGCCTGATAAACAGCCTAACAGCAGCTGTTCTGAAGGTCTGATCAGGATTTCTCTGTCAAAACAAGAAACAGCACGGCAGGACGACGACACCTGGTTTAACTGCACACTGTGAGCAGTAACGCTCTGCAGACTGGGTTAGGCTTTTCTTCAGAAGCCTTTTGTTTAATTTGGTAAATACATAAGGTCAGAATTCCCCCCCAAAAAAACGTCCTGGTCCTGGTCACCCCGCCCCCAGCTCTGCACGTTTTTGGATTTCCCAGGCCCTCCAACACACCTGATCCAACTAATCAACAGCGAGACTTTCTGGGGTCGACCAGGGACTCAACACCTGAACGTTCAGAGTGGTGGGTCTCCAGGACAGAGGCTGGGACCCACGGGTGTGAAGCTCCAGCATGTCCAGCACTTACCACCAACGAGGTAATTTCCCTGCAAACCTGAAACACATATAATAGAGGAACTCATGCTTCTAACAGTAACTGATAGGGATGTTCAATCTCGGCCAAGATCGGAACTAGAAGCACTTCATGGAAACATCATAAGCTGCTACGTGTTGTATTTGAATGTTGTTGCTGAAACTATCAAAAGAGAATCTCATAAAAACGCACGACTGAATAACCAGTCACTCTTCCTTCCAGTTAAGCCTGGCTGATGAAACAGGGAAATGATTATTTATGAATGTAAAATCCCAGTATTGTCTATTATTACAGTATTGTCCATGAGGATGCGTTTCCCCAGCTTCTAATATATTTGTGTTTTTAATCAGGTTCCCCGGTCTTTAACTAACTGGAACAGATCGAAATGAGGCTGAAAAATGCTGGTGTTCTCCTTTAAGAGGTAGAACAACAGAATCTATTCATCAAAACCATTATACAGACTGTACGTCTGATTGTCTGATTCTGGCTCATCAGCATTTGTTGTCTGCAGGCGGAAGGGTGTGTGTGAGTGTGTGTGTATATGTGTAGTCCGTGTGTGTGTGTGTGTGTGTGTGTGTGTGTGTAAGGGGGGGGTCTGGGAGAGTAGCCAAACAGTGCAGTTTAACGAGCTGACGGACAAAAGCTCTCGCGCCACTGAGAGACTATAATCAGCCATCAGTAGCCTCTCAGCCCCTTTAGCACCCCACAAAGAGCCAGCAGGGCAGAAACACCACCAAGCAAAACACGTAGATCTTCACAAATCTCATATATTACATTAAATCCACTGACAGATTAAATCAGTGATGTCCCGTCACAGTGGGAGATATCTGGCAGCAGGTTCAGTCTGATGTGCTGGAAGGAGGAAATCCTCAAACAGAGCTTCTGGGCTGTTCCCACAATGCACCGCTCGTGTCCAGAGAAGGACCACCAGCAGGGTGGTGGGAGTGAAGAATGCCCGACTCCACAGAGGAGCAACTGAAGCACAAACTGCTGAAAAGTTCACACTAGCAACGATCACACAGGGCATTAATGCTCACTTCACACCGGCCTGCAAACTCCTCAACCCTTCTCGCGGGCCTGAAACCCACAGAGTGCCTGTAGGACCTGCTGGACACACTAGTCCCACCTCACAACTCGCAGTACTGAAGTGTTGTTGGCAGATCGTTGGTAGATTCCACAGCACGCCCCCAGAGTCCCTGAAGAGTCCGAGGCAGAAGTCAGAACTGTTCCGGTTGGCCAACACACAGTTAAACAGGTGGTGGTTTTTAGGCTATGGCTGATCGGTGTACATTATTATACATAATACCATCTAGCACTTAAACACCTATGAAGCACGTGCACCATACGAGAACACGGTCGACTGTCGTAATTCTGGACGTCTTATCACTCAAATCAAAGACGTGATGGAAGTTTTTCTTCCTATCTGTGATGAAAGTTCAGGCTGCTCTGCAGGAAATCACTGGAACAGGAGTTATTTCATTAGTGTTATGAGTTTTTCATTTTTGTTGTCGCACGTCATACCTTATGTTTAGGGCTGCAAAAAAAAAAAAATCAACTGCAAGTGGATAAGTAATTGGTTTATCTGCCTAAATGTGGCTACAAATTTTTTTTTTTTTTTTTGAAACAGTTGAATTTTGTGCAACATTCTGTGAAATTAACACATTTATTTACTTTAAGAGTTAAGTTACAAACACAGTACGTTTGTGTTTGTTCGTTTCATCTTTGGCAGGCTCATAGTTCATTTAAGCAAGAAGAAAACACAGACCAAGCGGAACGTCCACTTTCTGTTGAACACTGACAGCACAGACAGCTGAAGACTCAACTTGGGTTCAAGTATCTACTTTTACTTTCGAGAAACAGAACTTGAAAACCAGTCTCAGTGTGAACGCCGCGTCAGAGGCGCCTGTTGGGTTTGTTAGAACACCGTGGAGGGAAGAACCGAGACTGAGAGGTTTCCTTTTCAGCGAGGTCAGGATTCCCTTTAGCTTGTGTTTTAAGGACCTGCAGACGTCACTTCTGTTAGGCCCATGGTTCCTTATCCTTCACTTTGTGCTCAGATAGGTGAGGGAAACCCTACAGGTGAACAAAGGCCATCTTAGGGCATTCACTGGCTTTTAGGACCAAAGCTGCGTTTACATCTAAAGAAAAACTGTTCGTTATCCCTGTTTATGCTCAACCTATTATAAATGATCAAACCATTTTTTTCCATTAAACGGTAAGAACACTTTCATATAAACAGAAACTAAGCTTAGATTTCTCTGTTAGATTTAACCAACATAATTTAAGCTAAATTCTCAAGAGTCGTTCTCCAAAACTGCCTCAAATGGAGTAAAAGAGGAACATATGATAGTAATCCCCATCATAAACCAGACGAAAAGGCAGAACTAAAGGGCATGGTGATGACTTTTATAGCGGAGGAGGAGTCACTACACTCCTCTCATCAACAACAGAACATATCAATCCAAAATCCCAAAATCAGCAGATCCTCTCTCATTTACTCAGACATGACCTCTGACCTTAATGCATAACCTTATCAGTATTTCTAGAAACTTCCTCTGGTGAACCAGATCAGAGCTGCAGGAGAAACTCCTTTCACAACCAGACTCTGGCTCCCCACGTCATGTTTACTCAGACAAAACAATGCTGTAAACACACAGTAAACCATTCGTCTCACACAAAGTGTTGATTCTGCCCAATGGTGCCAATCGGGGCACAAATCATTGCTCACCTTCTGATAAACAACAGAACCAACGAGGACAAGAAGAACCACAAGAAACTGCTTGACGCTGGTATATTTCACCACATCCTGCCTCATAGGAAGTGTCTTGTATCCAGCAGTCAGCTAAAGTCAAGCGGAGTGTGATGAAAGACCGAGCGGCGTCTTAAACATGTTTATGCAGTGCAGGAGGAGGACGGAGCAGGAGGACGACGCAGGGGGACGACGCAGGGGGATGGTGGCGCTGGGGGGGTGGCGCTGGGGGGGTGGCGCAGGAGGATGGTTGTGCTGGAGGACAACGCAGGAGGACAGTACAGGGTGGGTGATGCAGGATGATGGTGGCGCAGGGGATGGCGCAGAAAGGAGGACAACGCAGGGGGGGACGGTGGCGCAGAAAGAGGATGGTGCAGGAGGAGGATGGCGCAGGGGGACAGACTGGGAGAAAAAAAAAAAAAGAAAATCTCCCATTTTTATGATTTAATTTTAATCATGTAACGATTATTGGACCAGTATAAATCATTTGAAAAAAATCTTTCCATTAACCTTCACTTTAAAGGAAGCATGTTTTTAATATTTCCTGTAAATCTTACAGTTTGGAAATACATGGTTTTGTTCTGACAGCAAGAACGAATGAAACTCCACCGTTCAGCACATAATGTAACTAATACAGCCTCACAGGGACAGGCCACAGCAGCCCTGCTGCACTTTAACTACTCCACAAGATCAGTTCTGAGGTCTGTCCGGGTTCAGAACAGTCAGACTGTGAGTTTAAATCTGCCGTATGGAAATGAGCTCTGTTCTCACTGCATATCCTGCCTTAGCTAAACACAGTGCTCCAGACAACTCAAACAGGAGGAGCATTGAGGGTAATAAGCAAATAGCCTTGCATTTTAACCACATTTGGGTCCAAATTTCTGGCATTATCACACAACGTGAATGCAACTAGATGTGAAAAATGAGTAAAATTAGGGGTGACAGTCCCTCCAAAAAGACAAAAGGTGACAGCACTCTGCACAGAAAGGTCAGCAGTGGACGGTCAGATATCTTTAAATTATTAATGCAATGGGGATGAATAAAGTATCTATCCAATTTGTTAAACACTGCTTGCAAAGAAGTGACAATGTGTCACTAAACAGTTTACAGCTTAAATAAATGACAGTATATATGGAATTAATGAAAACTAGATATGAATGAATAACTAGTGATGACTAAAAGGTTAACTCGGCCATACGAATAAATCTGTAGTCATTTTTGTTCATTTGAAGGAACCTGTCGCAGCAAACTGACTGGTTCTGTGAAACAGCAAGTAGTGCAAGGAACTGTTATTGTAACCAACAATGAAGTTCACTCTCATTAAAACATGCCCTATATCTTTCCATGATACAGTGCATTAAAATGTTTTTTGTTGCAACACAATACGCATCACTTTTACAGTCTGATAACCAGGACCAATGGTTTTCCTAGGCATGTGACTGAACACTGTTAGTCACAACAGAGGGGCTGCACTGACCAAAGTCTCTCTTTGAGTTCCTTCCAGTTTCCTGTGCGAGTGCCGAGGCGTGGGCAGCATCTGACTACAGGCTCCTTCTACTCTTCCCATCAAACAGCAGCTGCACTCAAGATGCGCCGAGAACTTGTTTAGCGCATGAACTCATCATGCAGTAATAGGATTAACAAGGAAAATACCACAAAAGGCATGGAGTGCTTAAGAACATGTTTTTAAGAGCCACATTTACTGATGTGGTGATCATATGGCGGGTTCAAGTCCAACACATTCTGAACCCACTCCTGTAATCACCGTTAACATCATGGTTACGTCCTGTACGACCATCACATCACATCACATCATATATCATATCTCATTGCATCCACCCCGTTCATACAGTGCTCTTCATTTCCAGTTCTGGAAACCACATATATAGAACACTTCGCTCACTGTGGTCCAATTCACCCGACTCTGCACAGGAAATACCAAACCAGACAAGGGACTGAATTAAGTGTAACAGACTGAGGAGAACAAATATAGAAGTATGAGAACAGCAGAATGGATGAAGTGCTGGAGTTAGCAGTCCGAGCGTCCAGGATTAAGTCAGAACTGGGATGTTTTCAGGCCTCTAGGCAGGAAGAACCCACTCACAGTCTATAGACTGGTAGCACTAGACTAGCCAGAGCTTCTGAAACAACTCAATTCTCAGGGTTTAGGTAGATTTTGGATTAGGTTCAATCTAATCTAATCTAATTCATGGCCCCTGCAGAGGTGTGCGCTACACATCACATGGATGAAGTCTAGCTTTGGAAAACACTGCAATGCCAAATCACCACAATATGCTGGATGTTTTGAGAGACAGTCGTGCTTGTTCCAAATTTAATCTAGTAAACGGTTAACACTCAGAGAAGAACTGAAACGGTGGACTCAAAACAGAAGCAACAGAAGTCAATAAGTTCTCACTAAAACACCTTCTCAGTAGCTTTTGTCAGAAGCATGTTTGGTGTCAACATGTTTAAGTGCTTTGACTGAGCACACGGAAATGACTGTCTGTGGTAAACGATCACAATCTGATGTTGCAGAAGTTACACATTGTGTTGAAACACACTATTCCTTTAAGCTACTGCAAACACAAATGTACTGTGATCCTCATTGGCTAGTTGACACTTACCTCCAGGTACAAAGAGGAGTTCGACCCGTGGCTCATCTTCTGGGCCAGGCCGTCCCTCTGGAGCACGCACTCCTCCAGGTGGATGACGTTGGGGTGCTGGCTCTGAATACTGCTGAGGGCCCAGAACTCACGCAGGGCCAGCTCCACGTTCTCGGGCGAGTGGCAGCGGATCTTCTTCACAGCCACGCGAGCACCGGTCCGCTGCACCACCGCCTCGTACACCACGCCATAGCTACCCCGCCCCACCTCCTGGATCAGCTCGTACTTGGGCTGGCTGCTCACCATCCTCTTCCTCAGCTGCAGGGAGAGGAGAACAGGCACACATGCACACACACCAGTTATTTGGGAAGAGTCAATAGTAAAATGTTACCAGTCACAATATCTACTGTCTAACAAAACTCCACTGAACCTCCGAGTCCCTTTTACTGGAATGTGAGCAATGTTTATTCCATCTTTCTAAAAACTCACAGGTGTAAAACAGTGCAGGGCCAGAACAGTTTGCTAAATGTCACACTGCAGAAACACCATCAAGCGCACACACAGGTATTCACGCAGCCCGGCTCAGAGTTGTAACTTGGCCTGATATCTCAGAAAACAAGTTTGGGAAGTCAATCAGCGGTACCGAATATTTCCCCTCACCTAAAAACAATAACTGCCTGCCACCAGCACGCGTCACAATAACGCATCAGGACAAGAACACGGCCGGGTTTAAGTGTGAAAGGGCTTACTAGGGACGGGTTTAAGTCTGAACAGATCGCTGGGGCTGGGTTTATGTGTCAACAGATCACTGGGGCTGGGTTTGTGTGTCAACAGATCACTAGGGCCGGGTTAAAGTGTGAACAGATTGCTTAAGTGTGAACAGAACGCTGGGGCCTGGTTTAAGTCTGAACAGATCTCTGGAGTCGGGTTCGAGTCTGAACATTTTGCTGAGGCCGGGTTTAAATCTGTTGTAATCCTAGGTTCTGTTTTGGGTTTTGCACAGCCTTAGGTGAGAATTGGGGTACATTCCACTGCACGTTGTACTTGTATAACTGTGTATGTGACAATTAATCTTGACTGTTGAACAGCGCGCTGAAGCCGGGTTTAAGTCTGAGCAGGTCGCTAAAGCCAGGTTTTTGGTTGGGTTTAAGCTAATTAAATTAAGCTTAAGTCACTAATCTCGGGTTTTAAAGGAGCTGGTAGTTGCAGTAGACCCGCTAGAACAGTCCGAGCCGGGCTGTGCGGGTGTTGTTGGGGAGAAAATGCTCCAGCGAATATGTAAACTGCGAGAACTGCGCTAGCTGTGCTATGCGGTTAGCCTGTTAGCTAATGTAAACAAACGGCTGCCCGGAGGAGCAGGACCGGACACGGGCTGGAACCGGGGGGGGAGACACTACAGGCTCGGTGGTCCGGGAGGGGAGGTCATTAAGACGACTTAACACTGACAGACCCCCTCCGCCCCCAGCGCTGACACGGGCCCCGCTGCCAGCCTGCACCCCCCGGACGGGGGGGGTGTCTCTAATCTGACCTGCCGGACTCCTTGATACACTGTAGCAGCGGCCCCAGCGCGCGGGCCAGGCGTGGCGGGATCAGCTGCACGCGCCCTCCGCCGCAGCTGCTACAGCACGAACACGCGCCGGAGCTCAACCTGCGGAGCGCGAAACAAAGAGCCCACGCCGCGCGCTGCCGCCGCGAGTGGAGACAAAGAGGAAGTGTTTACCGCGCGGTCTCACTGCAGGTTCTCCCGGGCCCGTCTGTCTCCGTCCCCCCGTCCTCTGGCAGCCATTATCCGGCGCTGGGAGACCCGTCTTACCGGAGAACCAGGGAACGACAGAGCAGGAGAGGCGGAGACAACTCTCTCTGTCTCTCCCCGTCTCTCTCTCTCTTTCTTTCTTTCTTTCTTTCTCTCTCTCTCGCGCCCTTTGCCCCGTGCTCCGTCGCCAGAACCTGCAGCGTTGGGTCGCGCGGCGAGACCCCGCCCCCTACCTCCCGCACGGAGAGAACACAGAGCTCTAGAAGCAGCTGGACCGGACCGGACCGGGCGGCGTGCGGAACGGACCCGCGAGCGGTGTTTAAATTCGGTGCACGCGCTGGGAAATCCCACTCGCGCACTTTCGCGCGGGGGTGGAGGAGGAGAAAACCTGCAGACCCGAGCGGCTTCTGCGGGGCCCGGACGGGAAAACCCGCACACATGGAACCAGAAATGTCGCCTGGCGAACCGGACTGTTCAGCCACAGCAGGACATTCTGGCGGGGAATTTCAAACCCAGAGTTTAATGTATTATAAACGTCCTATCACTGAAGGGCGGGACCACCAGGTGAGAGAGGGTCAGGCCAGGTAGAAGAGGTGTGCCAGGCCAGGCCCCTCCGTGCTGCATGGGTGTGCCAGTGCCAGTGCCAGTCCCAGACAGGGCACCTCCATACCAGGCAGTTTTGTCCTCAACCGTGAGCTTGTTAGCTAATTAGAAGCCCCTGACTGGGGTGAGTCTGAGGGGAAGAACACAAACGTGCAGCAGGGGTGTTTAGGTCGGAGGGGGCAGGACGGGGGCAGGGACCCTTGGCATAAACAGCACTGTTATGCAAGGTTTTGCCCGCCCCCTACAGTAGCTTTGAATGGAACATTCCATTAAAGGGCTACACGGGAGATAACGGAGCAGAAATCAGCTCCAACCCTGCAGAGCAGCTCCAGTTCTGAGAGACACGCCCACGACCTCCCGCACACCAGCTCTTCACCCCAACCTCGCTCACTTTTTAAACACATTACTCAATGAATGCTAATAACGCACAAATGTGTGTGTATCTGAATACACAAACACACACACAAATATAAACAATGTTTATATTTAAACAAAAAAAAAAAATACACAGCAGTAATAATGCAATATGTAAAGATATTTATTCACTACAAAGCATATAGTGAATCATCACTCAAACACATTCTGGGTCACAACATTCTTGGCATGCTTAGTCACAAGTTGTTGAAAATGAAAGAAAACACAGCAGAAACCTTTGAACTCGTGTAAAAACTGCAGAGCCCATTCAGACGGAGCCCGTCAGTGAACACGGCTACATTCTTTGGTCACTTGAATACAAAATAAGTGTCGGGGTCTCCATCAAACACTGAATGTGATGCACAGTCCTGAACACCTGCAAGTACATACTATCAACAAGAACTGAGATCAGTCCTTAACCCTGAGTCTCACTGGTGAACAGAGGCTAAAAATCAGAGACGTAATGAAATAAAGTGGCGTTGGTCTGTATGGATCTGCTGAACAGTGTACAAGTAGAACCAGGAAGAGGTTTTTAAATACAGAGGCATTTCTGACATTCCCAAAGTCCCATCATTATGGTTTAAGAATAGTCCTGATGTTTTTCATGTGAAAGCGGTTAAAGAGGGAGTGGTCTGTTCTGGAACCAGAGATAAGAGTTTGTTCATGTTCAGTCGTGCAGATCAGCCCGAGTGGGCTTTAAGGGGAGCTCGGCCTGTTCTTGCATCATTCGAATGTTCAGAGGTAAACAGTAACTCTGGATGCAGAAAGGTGATCAGTGCTGATCAGGTATCAGTTTTATTTACTATGCAGGACTGAAGCGCACACTACTGGCCACCGACGAGTTTGTAGATGTAACACAGGTTTTATTTTTTATATAAATGGTTCCTATCACAAGCACTCGGCATGTTTATCTAGAACCGAACATCATACAAGTACGACTTTGTATCCTAAAGAAATTTTCAACAATCGATGGAAATCTCCTTTAACATCAGAGTTTTCTCATCAAACCACCTTTACAGAGATCTTTTACACTGGTTCTGAATGTCTCTGGTATTTTTGCCTTCATATTTGAAATACATACACACACACACATACACACACACACACTTTTTCGAGGGACAGAGCACTGCTTTAGAGGCCCAGCGAGTCATGCTGGGTCGGACTCCGTGTCAGTGTCCACTCAATTCATCCTGAGGTAGACTTGTATAGATTCTGAACAAGGTATAAGCCCTGTTATCTTAAAAAGTAAAAAAAAAAAAAAGTAAATAAAAGTTTCCTAGTACAAAAAAGAAGATAAAAGTAGAAACATGGTAAACACTCAACTAGAATACTGTCTTACCAGCAAGACAATACTTAGTGGTGTTCTGTGAGTCGAGCACCAGGCCTGTGTAACGCTGTACCTACTGCAATACTACTGTACTCTAACACCACCCACCACCCAGACACTCACAGGACACACGCTACAACAACACACTGACAATCTGTTCAATTCAATAGAGACACACACACACACACACACACACCTTTTTCTTTTTATAGTCTTCAAGGCATTTTGTGTCCAATTTGATTGTAATATTTTATGCTTTGATGTTATTTCTTGACCTTTAAAAAAAAACCCAAAATATAAAATACGTATTATTAACCAACAGAGACCGAATCCTAATCATAATACCAGTACAGACCATTATAACATAAAGGGCTATCAGGAATAAAGTTGGTCTTCAGGCAAATCCTTCAGTAACAGGCGGATTTTAGCTCAGAACACCGGTGTCTGTAACTTTCCCTGAGACAGAAAACAGCTCTGAAAACTGTGGGCAGTTTAAAACACTGCAGGCTTGCACTGAACGCCTTTTACAGAGGATTCCTGCTGATTTCTGCATAATTCAATTGTGTAAACAGTTTCACAGTGGTGGTGACGGGAATCGGGATCATGAATTTCACAAACATCGGCAGTTTATTCACGATCAAACACTGTCGGTTTCAGCTGTTTACACAGAATCACGATTTCCTGACCAACAGACCCATAGCAAGGGTCCAAAAGGGCTTAGAATAAGGTCGTTTGTGATGTTAATATACGTTAAATGATAAAATAGTCATTTGTGTTGGGCACCGCTTTTATTTCAGCTTGAATGAGAATAAAAAGTTGTTTTAAGCCAAAAACTTCCTGCATGACCCAATATTCCAGGCATCAGGCAGTTGATTAATAAAGTAAAACTTCCTGAGAGATCTTTTAGAGGCATTTAACTCTTCAGATCTCGGGTTCCCATCACCACCGGCATTTCAGGATTACACCTCCATGCAGAACCCGATTTCAGCAGAACGCCTCTTTAAACACGGCTAGAGCAGCCTTTTCTCCTCTTCGGGTAGAAAGATACTCGCCCCTTTTTCCGAGTGTATACCAATATGGCTCAGACTGTAGCTGAAAGGGAAAACGTCCACCAAGTCAACGTAATGAATTCTAATGAGGTAAACTCATGAACTACAAATAAATAATCATGGTTTACAAAGATTATACTTTTATATTCACATTAAAACCAAGACAGTCTCCTATAAACCTGGAGTCGGCTCAAAAAAATATTCACAAACCATGTCCCACTGTCCTGGTGCTCTAAAAAAAAATAAAAATAAGAACCTGCACTGATTTGTTAGAGCCGTATAATACAATCATTCAGGCAGCATTAAATAATGACAAGCTCTGGATAAAACAATGCAAGACTAGTAACAGGCCTGCTTTCCCAAAACGCATAGAACCAATAAAAGAGCACTCCAGTGTTTCAAGCGCACAGTTTCAATGCAGATCCGAAAATAACTGTCGCGAAGCCTCTTCCTCCCTTCCTAACCCTGATCTGGGGTCCCGCCGCCGAACACCTTTAAACCGGGTTAAAAAAGGGACATATAACGGTTTCCCGGGGCAGAGCAGGACACACTGGAATGAAAGTAATAATAATAATCACATGTGAAAGCTTTTTCTGTACCAGCTAATTGCAAATTGTAAACATAAAGGACTTTGATTGTTTCAGTACAAATCTAAGACACTTCAATTTAGCTAAAGCAGAAAATGATACATAATTAAAAGTCCCAGAATGATCACGTTTTTTATCCCTTCAGATCCAAGTCCCTTCATTACCCAGAGCACCGGAAAAGGTCTCGCCAACAGCAGCAACATTTTAAACACAGCGCTGTGCAACAAGGAGTGACATTCATTCATGCTGTTGGTAAAAAAAGAAAAAAAAACAAGAACCTGAGGTAGTTCCAATAGCAGCATCCACTGAAACTCTGGCACTTGTGTTGCCCCACCCCCAGCTACCATTTTTACCCCCCACCCTCTCAGTCCGAGGCCTCAGGGGACAAAGGCGCGTGGCTCCTCTCTCCTGCCGTGGAAGACTTTCCCTGAGACCCTGGCAGCGACTGCTGAGATCTGATTGGACAGTTGGCTACCATATGAGACGTGCTCTGGCAGAAATGGCACTTCTTGGGCTGAGGGGGCAACTGGCACTCCTTGGCATGGTGGTCCGGTCCACCACAGTTATAACACCTAGAAGAGCACGAAGAAAAGAGGGCATGTTCAGTATGTAGTCAAATTGGGGTCCAAATAAAAAAAATTAATTATATCAGTGTCAGAATAAAACCGGCCAATTTTTTTCATTCTTTCACAATATCATTGTGACTAAAGAAAGAGAAATGGTCTACAATTACCTGGAATAAATCAAGAAATGGTTTCTATACCATAATTTACCCAAAAAAACCGTACATACTGCATTGTACGTGTCACTGGGTTCATTAAAACCTGTTCATCCGGTTCAAAAGAGGAGAAAACCAGTAACATGCCAATTAGAAAATGATCTAAAAAGAGCAATTCACTGTTGGAGTGTCCGCTAGGGGGCGATGCAGTTCAGGTTTTGATTTCTTGGTTTACCTATTAGTTTCAGTAGCAATATTTCATTATTATATAATATTGGTAACTTACTAAATGTTCGGTTGTTTTTAGAATTTTATTTTTATTTGTCAAATCATTTAAAATGCTATTTGCCCTTTACCCAGAGAGGTCTCCACGACAAGTCAAAAAGGTTTTTATTGTCATTTCCACCATAAACACTACCCGGGGAGTAACCAATGGAATTTAGAAAGATTGTTTAGGTAGATCCAAAATAAAGCTGACCTGTCAATCACGTCTGAAGATCAGATAACACCAATCTGTGGCAGTCTGTGACTCATTATCATGGACAATTTTTTTCCCTCTGTAAATAAAAAAAAACCCCAGAAAACCCATCGACTCTAAACCAGAGTCAGTCGCTCAGTTCATTATAACAGGAGGTAAAAGAACTCCAGCACTGCCTCACAGATCACAGCGCTTTCACTCTTACATTCACTCTTACTATCAATGAAACTTCATTTAATTTGTGTTATATTCAAATATATGGTTAAAGAGCTTAAAGTGGTTAAAGAGCCTTTATAATCTAAATCCCCAGTGTGTAATTTTAATAACCTCCAGTGTGTGGAGGTCAGAGTGGCCCGAGTAAAGCAACACATTCTAAATTAAACTGGCCCACGTACCTCACTGCTGACCCCTACTGACACCTGTTTAAAAAACGAGGGAACATCTGCAGTTCAGGATTAGTGGGCACATAGTGGACAGATTTGTGATTAGTGGACAGATTTGTGGGCACTGCGCATGGCGATAAATCTTATACATTTTTATAAGTTCTGAAACTTGTATGGATGCAAATATTTTGACCCTGTAGGGCTGAAAAGGCTGAAACGGAGCAGCCCCTCCCCCCAGCGCAGCCCCTCCCTCAGAGCAGCTATTGATCGGTGGACGGTCCGTTGGGACCGCAGGAGGGGGCGGGGCCTCTCTTTGGCCCTTTGTTTCAATACAGAGTGTGGCCTTTGAACTTTGACCCCTGCTCTCCGCTGCCCAACCCCCACCCCTTCGCTCGCACCGTGGACCCGGGTTACCACGGCAACAGGCACCTTTGACCTTTCACAAGCATCTACATCTGTTATTAATTAAATGGACTGATCCGACCCACCATCCACGGTGTGGAGGACCCCTGGGAGGGGGGGTGTCCTTTATCACGGAACACACTTCATCTGAGAGCAACGATACCACCAATATTTAACATTAAAACCTTCCTCATGTAATTAAAGGCAATTCATTAGTATTCACAAGTATTTTGGGGGCTTTCTGCTGAAACTCTGACAGTACAGAGAACAGCAGACATTTTCAAATCAAAAGATTTGGTTCAGACAGTGAATAGTCGTGCCACTTATTAAAAAAGGCGCTGGGATTCAGCAGACAATGACTAAAACTAAATGTCAAATTGATTCTGGTCAGAATTAGGAAAATGCCAGAAGGACGTCGGTCCTGTTTCTGCAACTGTGCAGTTTAACACAGTTGAATACTCGACTCTGTCCTGTCGTTCTGAAGTCCTGACCATCATCCACTCCTGGCTTTAAAATCAGTTCCTGTTTGGTTAACACACGAGTTTAAATGAGCTTTTTAGTGCATAAATCAGGTTTTTCAATTTCCATTCATGTTTCATTATAAAAACCAGCACTTTAATTATTCCAGGCGCTGCAGTGCTGTGATGTAAACAGCTGATACATGTCTCTGTGTTTTCTGTAACACAGTTAAAGGAAATATTGGTCAGAACTAAAGTGAATTTTACACAATTGCCACAGAACCTGAGTCCTAACATTTATATAGTTTTAGCCATTAGAACCTTTTTTATTTTGTTATTTATGGCTACTTTTATGTGGAATGAGATTGAGAATAATCAAATGTAACCAAAAGTGAAAATTTCATTAATTTGAAATTTAAATTTCTTCAGACTTTGTCACTCAGAGAACATCTGTCCAAAGGAAATGTAGCATTTTAGATAAAGATATTATCACATTATTTATTCATTATTGGCTCATTTGTAGGAAGACTAGTATTAAATTTGAAGCACGAGCCTCAACTCATTAGCAACCCTGAAATGAAGCTGAGCACACGTAGGAGTCACCTTCCATACACAGGAGGGCTCTGGAGCTGAGGAACCCAGAGAGGAGCTCAGGAACCTGGAGATCAGGAACCTGGAGCTGCAGCCGCTACGCTGGGAAGGGGAAGGGGGGTTGAGGTATGAGCTCCATGGGGTTTAACTCCTGAGCCTTGAGATTTTAAACAACCTATTGATCCAGGTCAAGTCATCGTCAGGCTGCTGTGGGGAGGTTGAGCAAAAACACTCCATCTGTCCAACACCTAAGATTTCCTGGGTTTCCTCTGGTGAACATCACGCCATGCCTTGCTTGCTCTCTTTTCCTGGACTATTAACCTCAAAGGCCACCGAAGGACGGTGACCGGGCGGCAGCAGAAAGAGAAATCATCCTCACCGAATGTTCAATGTTATTTTATTTAACATTTTATTCCTTTAGGAGGCTTTTGCACAAGAGTACGTTTTAAAAGCCAAGCGCCTAGAAAAACCCTGAACATGCTCAACCTGGCAGATCCGTCAGCTGTGGGCGGCCAATGAGGTTATTTACTAAAAAAATCAACCAATTAGTTACAGTTTGTCGTCAGAAATGTCTTGTACATAAAATGTGAAATGATCTTGAGGTTAAATTTTTTCTTTAAAGAAAAGAAAATGAAACCACAGGTGTGCTAGTGGTTCCTCTGAGGTTCCCTGCAGTAAGGGTGTTCCTGGCTGCCAGCTGCTTCACTTAAACTGGGTTAAATGGGTTAAACTGGGTTGAATGCAGAGAGAGAAGTGGTGCTGTGGTTTGTCCGCGTATGAAAAAATGGTTCACGTCACTAAATGGGATTCTTCATTTGCTGCCATTACCGAATAACTTCGCATAGCCGTGGGTACGCACCTGTCCCCCTTCGAGCGCCGTTTCTGGACACCTTTGGGTCTTTTCTCGCTTCCCACACATGGAGCCCCGCCGGGACCCGTCACCCACAGTGACTCCAAGCCCTTCGAGGATTTCTTAAAGGTGAACTCCACCGGCTCTCCCTCCTTCAGGCTGCGGAAACCGTCCATGTGCAGTTTGCTCTGGTAGAAAACAAAGGCTCAGATCATATGCTCAGAACAAAACTACATAAACTCTATTGGATACTCCATTCAAACTGAGCCCTTCACAGGACATGATGAACAGAAATGGATCAAAACTACATTTGTCTGGATATTTTCACCAATAATTCCAAATCACACCAAAATAATTTAATCAGTTTGTGAGAAGTGAGGTTTAATGATGCAGTTTCCTGAACGATCACTGTACATTCGCTCATTCTGTCACTTTTAAAAGTGTTGTTGGATGATTCATTAATAGAAATACCTTTTAAACTCATTGCACTAATGGGAAAGCACCAGTGGTTTGAGCTCCAGAATCATACTGGCTTATAATAGAAGCTACTAACTGGATTGGTTTTCAGTTTAGGAACAGTGGTTCCTCAGCATAGTCCTGGAGCATCTCTGCACATTTCACTGCTTGACTTTCTTTAACTTGGGTTGTGAGAGGGTGGCGAAAACATTAAAACACCTAAATATAACAAGCATGGCCACTCTAGCACCAGGGTTCGAAATCAACACATGGCCACTGGTTGAGACTTTGGACCATTTTTATTTAACTGTGGAGACTCTGAAAAAAAGTGGGTTCTTCGTATTTTGCCACAGAAGAACATTTTTGAAAGGGGGTGTGCGGAGAGAAGTGGGCAGTTTGTCCCACAGCACAGTGATGGTTCAGCGTAGACTGCTGCTAGAGGACCTGGGGGCACGATGATGGACCTCCTCAACATTTTGTGGATCAAGCATGAAGGTCTAGTTAGTAATATTTTATGGCGACACACTACACTAATATTATTCTATAAGCTGAAATTTTGAATGTAGAGTAAAGCTCATTTTCTGTAGAAATATACACTTCTGGATATTTTGATCTACTGAGATTCTACAGGACATGAGACTTTGAATTATATATTACAACATGAGGATTAACAACACACACGGAAATAAATGTATTGATTTTTTAAATACAGTTTAGGGGAAAACAACGATGCAATTTTTCCAAAAATTGGACCAACCAAAATCCCAACTTCTGCCTCTTTATCGTAACACACAGAATCACATGAAATAAAAATATTGCATACATTCTTGCTCTAGAGTCTAGACCATATTCCATATTGATCAACAATCCTACCATCTCCCATCAGTTCATGTCTCCAGAACAGAGTAGAAGAGGAGGAGACAGAGGGAACATTGGGGACCCTGCAAAAAACGACTCCAACTGTTAGAATCTCCCACTGACCATCAGTGGCCAAAGGATATTGGAGGAGAAGAGGGGGGTTGCACATTCCTGAGATGGTTGCTCTACAGGCACGTGGAAAGGGGGCTGGTGAAGGGATCTACCTTGAAAACCAATACCCAGTCTCTCTACTTAACAAACATCCGTTGCAAGACCACGAAAGACCAGGAGACTCTGAGGTTCTCCTGTGCTCAAGCAATGACTTTGATGTAGTGGCTTCAAATGGTGGCAGCATTCACTGGAAAAAGCTACACTTGTTACTTGATATAATACCAAGCTTTGTTTCCTCTTTCAAGCAAACATCAACATCCCATAACCCACGTCTGCTACAACCAACTTCTCTTCACGCCTTTCAGGTCCGATCAGGTAGGCCCATGTTTCCTGTGGCCGAACACTGGCATGGTGTGTCCGAGAGAGGGTGGGAAGCTTGTGGTGGGCCGTTTTATGGCCCTCACATGCCATCAGGCTTAACCCGGACACCTCTCTCACAAGAAAGAGGGTACAAAGACCACTCCCCCCATCTTTTGAAGTGAGGGCAGTGGGAAAGGAATTCAATCCTGATTGCCTGACAACCTCTACATTCCTCCTTCCCAACCCCCCACCAAAGTTTTCTGGAACCATCCCACCATGCCTTCATCCCCTGACCTTTTCCACCACTCCCCCCTCCTCTTTAGCTATGGAGGACTTTTTATGAATGAGTCCAGCTAACAAGGCCTCTCCCCTCCCCTCCATAAACCCTTCCTGCTTGCTCCCTCCCTCCCCAGGCCCTGTTCTGCTCTTTCTGTCTCCATCAGATGGTCCCTACAGTCTACGCTTTCCAGCCGCATGTACAAATCCGCATACGAGGCTCAAACCTGCAGGAGTGTATTTTTACAGCTACACTAACTCAAACGGTTCTTGGCTTGGAAGTGAGGTTCTTAATAATGTGGGGTTGCTGGAACGTAATATTTTACATATAAGCTTTCGATTCCTCCTGTTTTAGTGGACTGAGCATTGGTTTTTGAGATGTGCTCTCTAAACAAATGACTTGATTTATGACTAATAAATTGGTCCTTAAAGCTGTTGATTCCTTAGGAATGATGGACACCATCATCTGGAAATACCTTTGGTGTGTCATTAATGTATACCATCAATAGACTCCCAAAACGTATTTTAACCTGCTCAAACATGCCCATTTCCTAATAAATCGATTTAGGGTGCAGTTCTACTTACTGTGAGCTGAAAAAGAATAATCTTGTGGCCAACGCTTCAGGCGGCTGTAATCAGACACTGGGGTCTATTTTCACTAACCACCCCATGAGTAAGAATTGTGATCTACAGTTGATGTCCACTAGAGCTGGGATACTCGGATCCTTTTTCGGATCCGACTCCCTCTGAGTCACTCAGTAAAGTGATCCGGATCTG
>JBBPDB010097304.1:0-26168 GCA_037974465.1 Brachypetersius altus
CGCGATCAATTTATTTTAAAGCGTTATAGAAAATAAATTAACGCAAATAGTTAACGCGTTATTTTTAACAGCACTAGTTAAGGGTCTCGCTCAGTGGCGTGCTGAAGGTAGGATTCAAACCCATGACCTCTTGGTCCAGAAGCAAGTATTCTACCCCCTGAGCGACCCCCACCCTGGGTGTGAGGCTTAACAATACTGATCGGGGAACAAACCACTCTGGAACGCTTTGCTCGTGTCTCAGAAATTAAATTAAGCGTAAACTTTGAACATTTGTGAGATTGCACATTCAAACCAAAAACCATAAACTGTGAGCAGGTTCTAAACTAACAGAATATACACTTTGAAGAGGATCTTTCAGTGGAGTTTAAATCATTATTGACCTGCTGTATATAGGTCACGAAGCGCACTGTTGGGGGAAAAAAGCAGTGAAGGGCATGTGCAGGAATAGCAGTGAGCTGAGATTAAAAAGAAAGCAGCCTGTCCCACAGGTGTCAGTGGCATAATAGGCTGCCGTGACACCTGCTACTAGCATGCTCAGTTTGTGCCTCCACTGTCAGCTCTTCTCAGGTGTTGTTCCCAAAGGAAAGAGGTGATAAGTGACTGTGGTGAAGGGAGGGGGTCATTTACCCTACACTCGTATTCCATACGCAGGTCACGCTCTGGCCTATGGGAAACGCTAGCAAATATTTCCATAAAATCAATCAGATGAATGTAATTTATTATCACTAATGCATACTTCTACACATGCAACAGTCGCGCAGTACGTTTACGTTTACGGCATTCATCAGACGCTCTTATCCAGAGCGACCTACATCAGTGCTTAAAGTCCACAGCTGTTCTTTAACCTGTAAAGCTATACTCAAATCAACAACAGCTATTTAACCGAGTTACTGCTGGAGTTACACACCATAACAAACCCTGTCAGAGAGGAACAGCCAAAGAAAGTAAAAACAGTAAAACAGTTAAGACGGTGAGTGGCTGAGAGATAAATATAGAGGAAAAGATGTATAAGAGATGCGCGGGAGGACTGGCTAGTCGCCAAGATGCTCCTTAAAGAGGCGGGTCTTATTAAAGTATTGTTAAATTGTTAGCATTTTGCATAACATCATTTAAAGACCACACAGCATTTGAGCTTTATGTAACGTGAATTTTATCTATTTAAAACGCACGCTATCCATTATCCATTAAAACGCATGCTATCCATTAATGCCTGAGCATTAGAAACGATTTCAGATCTCTGTGTTTACTCCTCCGGTAGAGTTTCCATTTCAGAGAGTCTGTTTTGACAAAATCAATACAAAGTGCTCGTCTCTGTATGGCTCTAAGACACAAACACCCAGAGCCAAGTGTGTGCTGGAGGTGACATGTGTCCACTCTAAAAAAGACGTCCTGGAGCTGAGAGCGCTGTCTCTTACACCTGCACACCATTGTCCCACGCTCCAGCCAACCGAGAAAGGCACTAATGAAAACCAAATAGCCCGTTCATCTTCAGGAACGTCTCATTAACAGCCTATAGCTTCATCTCAGTTACATACGTTGCCCATTTTTCCTAATCAAGTCTATTTGTCGCATTTGCAAAGACATATTTCCACACATTCACTAGTGAGCAGAGTTCCGTGATGCTGTTCTTTGATGCTACGTATCATCATCTGACCATTTAAGTGTAATTAAGAAATGATGTAAATGATAACTGTTGACGGGTTTTAATCTGCACCTGTTTTTATGTCAATGTAAAAGCGTCTGGTGTTGATTAAAAGGCTACATGCCGTTAATAAACTACGTTTAAAATACAGTTTTAAAGGAAAAGATGAATTTGATAAGTTGTAATAATATTAACCGAAGGTTACCAATGCCGATACTCCAACCTCCAATACCTTTTTCCTCTGTTAAACAAGAAATATATGAGCGTTTGTCTGGATGCCCTTGGAATCCTAAAAGCCTGCTTGCTTCCTCTATAGTGGACAATATAGGATATAAGTTTGTACTCTATTATAGTGCCCTATTTGTCCATTATGGAATTCTGCACACGTGCTTTTGTCACCAGTGGCTCTTTGTTTGTCATATTATACACTGTTTGGGCGCTGGGGAGTGTATTTTAGTGCACTATGTTGGTAGTAGGCGGTTACTTGAGACACAGACTTGCTGCTCATCTGGTTTTAATGTCCTTATCTGTGTGTCTGTCTTGTTTCGTTGCTTTTGTTTTGTTTTAGTATTGACTTGCCGCATACATAACAAAATATGTTTGTTCTCTCACTAGGTGGCGGGGTTAGGCCACACTTTGGGCAGCTCTAGTTTAGAATATTCACTTTCAACAAAAATTCACTGTTTGTTTCAACGAACAATAAAAGAGTAATTGATACATTTTTTTTTATTATGAAAGACAACTTTAGAGGGTTAAGCTGACCCAAAATGTCTCTCACGTCCAAATGAAAGCACAGACGAAGACAGATAATAGCTGGACTGTTGCTTTTCGTAGGTGCTGTTCAGTCGTCACTGCAGTCCATGCGACATTAAAGAATTGCTGTGCTCCTCTTCTAACATCCCCAGGTCAGTTAATTGCATTTCGATTCACTTTAAATGTCTGTTATTCTAAGATACACTGAATGCTTTGTTAGAAACACCTACCGTCCACGTGGTGGTCAGTTTATGGGGGCTACTTGCATTATAATTGTAGAATATATTAACTGTCCCATCTCCTGTCAGCCACTCTCTACTTCTTTCATCACTGGTCAGTTTTTGACCGCAGGAACACTGTTGAGCATATTTTAATTGGAGTGACAGCGACATTGTAGTGTTTGTAGCACTGCTGTGGATAAAGTTTTAGGTTGAATTATTCTTTTGTTATCCTTTTAACCTTCAAGGCCATTCATTCACGGCCTCGCCCCTCCATATCTATCTGACCTCCTTCATATTGCCACTCCCTCTCGTACCCTCAGATCCTCCTCCTCCCTCCACTTAACTGTCCCTCCTGCCCATCTGACCACTAGGGGGAGCAGAGCTTTCAGCCGCTCTGGAACTCACTACCACCCGACCTCAGAAACATCAATTCACTATTAGACTTTAAATCCACACTCAAAACCATCTGTTCAAGCGCGCTTTCTCTCTCTGATTCTTTTTTATTTATTTATCCCTCCGCATGTCTGTAATCATTATTATTATTATCATTATTATTATTACCATCATTATTATTATTATCATTATTATTATTATTATTATTATTATTATTATTATTATTATTATTATTATTATTATTATTAATTTCTGTTTTGCTTGATTTCTAAAGTATAAGACTCCATTATTAATAGGGGTCTCATCCACATCACCATAATGAAGATTTCTGGGTCCCCCTCTGACTCGCCTGTGTATGACAGAGCCATATGGCAGAGGATAAAGTGAACACAGAGTCTTTAGTGTGATTTTAGAGGGTCTTATGCGACTCTGTAAGGCGGTGATCCATAAGCAGAACGGCAACAGATGCAGACAAACTCCTCCACTCGCCGCCTTAGCCACGTTCCGCTGCAGTGTCTCCAAATCATGTTCAACACATATCTATCTCATTTCTTTTTTCCAACCAGGAGGGAAAAAATGACCTCTGTCCTGTCCGGAGCGGAGGAGATGAGTAAACAGGATTGTGTTAAAATCCCAACACTCAGCACCTCGAAGTGGGCGAAGGGGGCCGCTGTGATTTATCGCCCTGGCTGCTCGCAAGCAAGTACAATTTTCCAGCCAGCTGCGAAACAATCATTCATTACGATGCCCTCTCTGCGATAGGAAGCTGTTAGTCGCGCAGGTCTCTGCCGCTAAAATGATGTTGATAAATCTGCGCGGAGGGCAGGTAACTACTTTAAACCTCATCTCGATTAGTCTGCTGCTGTCTGCTGCCCTCCACACCCCCTCCACGAGCCCTAATCATATCAGAGGGTGGGTCTCAAATCGACCCCCAGACCTGCTCCTTCTGAATTACTATCCAGCGAGCAAAAGTGAGTGACCGGAACAGGTAATACGGTTGGATTTAATAGAACCTGAGACCTAACAGCTAAAAAATGGTTCATGGCTTAGGATAGCATTTAAAGATGTCACCACTTAAAGGGCCCATATCATGGAGTATATGTAGTATATACATACTGTTAGTTTAAAAACTACCGTTCATATTGCTCAAAACTAATAATGATGTCACAAAAATTACATGGTCGCAAAAAAGCACATTAAAAAAAAAATTATATATTTTATATATTCAGTACAGCAGGTTAGGCCCACCCTCTTCACACTGAAGTTATGAAGAGTGTTTCAGCCCCAGACTGATTTGTGAATGAACTACAGAGCAGCCAATAGGAGCAAAGCTCATTTACGTATCTTTTTAAAGGGTCCTTATCCTATTTTTGTCTTTTTTCTTGAAGTACAATAGTATCATTTACGTTGTTTTCCTGTTTGTCCCAAAAAATGACTATTTGTCAAATATGTTAACCACTGAGTCTTTGCAGTCAGTCTACAGCACTTACAGATAAAACGTTGCTGTGACATAAAGACTGATGAATGTAAATTACCTCTTTTTCTAATTGGCTTTAATTTAGCCAGGTGTACACTGTAGAAAAAATTGGACAGCCGAGACACATCAGCACTTACACCCGTGTCTTCTCCAAGCTGACAACTTGTGTTCGTATTTCATTACTGCCTACGTCACTTCTGCTCAACATGTTTTACTCTCACACCAATGATGAACATACTCACAATTACACCAAACTATGGCACTTTACAGCAACATATGTCCTTCACGGGTCAAAACAATGGACTTACTTTGTTCTACTTATTGTAAAATGGGACAAATGCCCATCCTGTCCCTTCCAGATCTGTTGTTGTTGACTTTGGCTTAAGCTTCAAATGTTTTATTTTATTTTGCTCTTTAGTATTTCGGGCGTTTACATGCTGTTACTTGAAGTATTTTCCTGTCACACAGTTGTCAGGGAAACATCAGGACACATTATACAATAAAAGACATGGTCACATGCGTCCTAGTCTCAGCCTCAGACGTCACGCCCACGGAACGTTGGCTAAACGTCTGATGCATATGGTACACTTAACTGGAAACACTTCAGAAATGTCGAAGTCGTCATCTGATTGGTTGAATTTTGTTGTTGTGGGGACATTTCCACGCCCGAAACGTGACGCTGAACGAAACGAACTGTGATTGGCTTCAGCCGTCAGTCTGAAGGTCTGGCTACGCGAGACTAATGTGGACCAAACAACAGTTCATGATAAAAAGCAAAACTGATAAATTGGCTTAGATGGGGCTGACTCACCTCTAGCGCAGGCTGTGGGTTCACCTTCTGCATTTATGCTTATAGAGGCCTCCAGCTCCACCTCCCTGCAGTCTGTATGAAAGCCAGTGCAAAATACTGTATATACCCATGGACATGAACCTTTATTTTTGTTTTTCTAAAAAAACTGATAGAATCATGCCATTACATGGCAGTTTTTAATATAAATTTATTTACATTTGCTTCATTATGAGCAGTTTTTAAAAGTATATAAAATATAAAAGTATTTATATTAGCAGGAGCTAACTGTGGTATAAATTAGCAGCTGTACATGGACATTTAGAGCAGGTACATCAGACATTTGAAGCTTATATACCTGCTTGTAGTTAGACATTTAATACATTCACTCGAGCAAAGCAGTGGGTAGCCAGTGACACGGGGGGAGCAGCGTGTGGGGACGATACCTTGCTAAAGGGTACCTTAGTGATGCCACTGACAATCCTGGGATTCAACCCCATGACAATCCTGGGATTCAACCCCATGACCTTCCAATTGCAGGGGCAACCCCCTATCCACAGGGCCACCGGTAGTTTCATAGCTGTACAAATCAACATCTTGATGCACCCAATGGATATAAACGGCACATTACACTGCCTAATGGCTGTAGCTGTAAAAATGCACTAAAACAGCTGAGTGATGATACCATGGGCACCAGAACCATTATATAATCAAAGTCAAAGTCATTTATTTCGGCCTAGCACTTTTTCCCTCCCAGACTACAGCTGAGATGTAGAGCCCTGCGTCCCCCCTCTTTAAAATGCTTCTGATGATCATCCCTCTCAAGTTACTTTTATTTTTGGGTACCAAGAAACAACCACTCATATTTACTGGCTGGCGAACTGACCCCAAACCCAGTAAATTACACCCTGTCTAAATTTACCTTTATACTTTAATGTTTTTTGGCGTCTGTTTCCTTTTGAGGTTTTCTCTTGTAAAACTGAATCCCCATTCAAGAGGTTTCCTCGCACCTATTTTCCGAGAGAAGTTACGGTCTTCGTCCACGGGGTGGCGCAGCTGAGTGCCTGTCCGAGCAGAGCCCGTCCTCCATCCTCCTCCTGAACTTTTATTCCACAGTTCAGTAATCCGACACCCCGAGCTCAGAGCAGACGGGACGGACTCCCCGCTCCAGGCGCAGACATAGAGAAGCGAGAGAAACCAGCAACAAGAGAGAAAGATAGAAACTGAAAGAGAGGACGAGAAAGGGAACAAGAGAGAAAGACAGAAGGAGGCAGACCATACGGGAGAGAGAAAGTGAGATAAAAGCTCGGCTGTGCCTGCTGGTCGTCCTGGAGCAGCTGGACGTATGTAAATGCTGGGCTGTAGCTCGTCCCGGCGCTGCTGATGGCTGAGAGGCGCTGTGTTCGCTTCCATGTGACGAGAGGATGAAGAGCCTGGGCAACAACTGCAGCTCCAACTCCAGAGCGGCCGCGGAGCCCCCCGAACCTGGACAAGAGCGCAGGGCCGGGAGAGGGGCAGGGTGGGCGGCGTGGCCGCGCAGGGTTCCGCGGGATCTGGCGCTCTGCATGGCCGCACTGCTGGTCTTCTGCCTCGGCTCGCTCTTCATCCAGCTCAACGGAGGACCCCCTAAAGTCCTGCTGGAGCTCCGCAACTATCTCGGTAAGTTTCTCTTGCTCCAGGGGTTCGTGTTCTTTAACAAGTCACGGCAAGTTTTTGTTTTTGTCGTTCTCTTACCTTTACGCAGCGCAGTCTAAAGAGAGACTCCTGCAGCTGTTTTCGTATTCCAGCGTTGTGAGTTCTCCCAGATGAGTTCATTGTGCTAGTGAGATATCTGGTAAAACATCCTGGTTATAAACAAACAGTGGTAGGAAATTAGTGTTTCTTATCAGCCCCCGTGGTCGCTCCTCGTGGTCGTCTGGAGCCCCCGGGCAGCGGAGTGAAATGCGCAGGAAAGGCTCGACACGTCAGCGCAGCTGGATCAGTGTGGACCGAGAGGACCGACACACAGAACCCCCAGAGTCTCAGACCCTCAACAGGTGCTCGCCGCTGACCTTTTGTCTGGCTCAGGATTCTCTATCACACGCCTTCCGTGGCTTTTGCGGTCGGTGTTTTTGAATGAATGAGAGCAGTTCATGTGAGGTCCGGTGCGCTTTCATGATTACAGCGGTTTTACAAGAAATGGACTGGATTACATTTCACTGAAGTCTTCTGTAACATCATGTCTGATCGGACAGTGTGTTCGTTATTATTGGACCACCGCTCGGTAATACTGGGCAGTTGTGAGGTCACAACGGGACAGCTGGCTATTCTGGAGAGTGTTAGGTATATGGAATAATTATTAGGTCATTTGAAATAGTCTTAGGTGTTAATAGAAAGTTGTTAGGCCTTTTAGGGATCTGAGTTATTAAGTCACTTGGGACAGTGTAGAAAGACAACTGTTAGGTCATTAGGGACAGTTCTGGTGTTATGATACAATTGTTAGGTCATTTGGGACAGTGTGTTGATATTATTGACATTGTGTTAGCCATTATGAAACAATTGTTAGGTCATTTGAGGCAGTATGTTGGGCGTTACTGGGCCGTGTGTTAGGTGTTAATGGACAGTTGGACTATGTGTTTAGTATTATAGGACAGTTGATTGATCATAGAGGACAGTGGGCTTGGTAATACTTTAATAAAGTTAATAAACTAACTTTGGTGGAGGGGATATTGCACAGTCATCAGGTATTTTGAGGCGGTGTGTTGTATAGGACACTGTGTTAGACCAGGGATAATGTGTTTGATATTATAGGTCAGTATGTCTGGTGTTAAGGATAAATGTGTTAGATACTGCAAGACAGGATATTAGCTAATTGTTTTATTGTTGAGGTTTACAATCCTGGTTCTACATTACTCCTCCCCGTCACATGTTGGTGTTTTCCCAGGTCTAACACACACCAACTCGGGAAGTTTTTGCTAATGCATGGATTAGATGGATCTGGTTTGTGATCTGGTCATATGAGACAGTGTGTTATATATACTGAACAAGAATACAAACGCAACACTTTTGTTTTTGCTCCCATTTTTTATGAGCTGAACTCAAAGATCTGAAACATTTTCTACGTACACAAACGACCCATTACTCTCAAATACTGTTCGCAAATCTGTCAAAGCTTGTGTTAGTGAGCCTCAGGATCTCGTCACTGGATCTCTGTGCATTCAAAATGCCATCAATAAAATGCTCCTGTGTTAGTTGTCCGTAACATACACCTGCCCATACCATAACCCCCCCGCCACCATGGGCCACTCGATCCACACGTCAGCAAACCGCTCACCCACACAACGCCACACTCGCTGTCTGCCATCTGCCCTGAACAGTGAAAACCGGGACTCATCCGTGAACAGGGCGCCTCTCCAACGTGCCAGACACCATCGAATGTGAGCATTTGCCCACTCAAGTCAGTTACGACGAACAACTGCAGTCAGGTCCAGACCCCAATAAGGACGACAAGCATGCAGATGAGACCGTTTCTGACAGTTTGTGCAGAAATTCTTTGGTTATGCAAAGCGATTGTTGCTGTAGCGTCCGGGTGGCTGGTCTCAGACGATCATGGAGGTGAACATGCTGGATATGGAGGTCCTGGACTGGTGTGGTTACACGTGTTCTGTAGTTGTGAGGTTGGTTGGATGTACTGCCAAATTCTCTGAAATGCCTTTGGAGACGGCTTACGGTAGAGAAATGTACATTCATTTAACAGGCAACAGCTCTGGTAGGTATTCCTGCAGTCAGCAGGCCATTCGCACACTCCCTCAAAACATCTGTGGCATTGTGCTGTGATCAAACTGCGCATATCAGTGTGGCCTTTTATTGTGGGCAGTCTAAGGCACACCTGTGCAATATTCATGTTGTCTAATTGATATGCCACCTTGATATGCCACACCTGTGAGGGGGGATGGATTATCTCAGCAAAGGAGAAGTGCTCACTAACACAGATTTAGACAGATGTGTGGACAGTATTTGAGAGTAATGGGTCTTTGTGTATGTAGAAAATGTTTCAGATCTTTGAGCTCAGCTTATGAAAAAATGGGAGCAAAAACAAAACTGTTGCATTTTTGTTCAGTATAGGAATATAAGGCATGCATTGTAGGACTTGAATGGTACAGTGATTCTTTTATTTAGTTTTTATCTCTGATTCTGATTCTTGGATGTGTAGCAGGGGTACACCCAAAGTTCTGTGACCTTTTAATATACAGTCATTAATGCAAGCAAAGCAATGGACAATGTTGATAAGTGCACCATATGATTGACCTCTTACTTTGAACTGCACTGAAGTGGTAAATACATTTTACACTTGGTTTCTCCCATTCTAGTTAAGATACGCTTCCACTTACATTCAGCCCACATTATCTGTCCCCAGACATGGCACTGGGAGGAATAGAAGCAGGAATACAGTGTGTTACCTTTCGAAGCATCTAATTTCTTCCTTTCTTCTTCTTGATTGTATTCTCATCTCACACAGAGAGACACATGAGTATTTGCATTAAAGAGACAGCAAAGACAGAAGGGTAGAAAGTAAAACTGAGGGAAACATAAAGGGACAGATTTGTACTCTAGTCTAAAATGACATGATAAACATTTGGAACAGGATCTGACTTCTCAGCCTGTAATCCCTCAGGCTGTCTTAGATTTCTGTGATGTGGGCTACAGACACAAAAAAATGGAGAACAAGAGCACCAGCTGCGTCATGAATCATGAATATATGTAGAGACGTTTAGGGCAAGGACTGCATCCTCAACCGCCCTTTGCTCACTCCGCTCTCACAAAACTGCTTTCCCAACTTTATTCTGTCCAGATCTGAGGGCACCTTCTTTTGTGACTTGAATTACTTTTCAGATAAAGGAATGATTTTGCAAAAAATCATTATGTAACCAATCAATCGAGGCATGTATAACATTTCAGGAGTAAAGAAGACAGTCTCAGATCTGATTCCGCTGTATTTATGACAAACATTAACACTCCTACACTTTGTAAATTGAACTAATTTGTAAAAACAGATGCAGTCTAAAAAGAATACCTGTAGTGCTCACCTATGTGTGGACCATTTTAAACTATTTGTATATCTCATTATGAAGCCAGAGTTGCACTAGACAGCTTGCGAAATGTGCAAAATAACCTGACCTTTAAGTTTGGAAACTTTTGTCTAGGTAGCCAAGCAAGCTGGACTTCTGTAATATCTGGTGATGTAATCATGCATACAGTAGACGTTAGCGCAGTGGGCTAGTGTGGGCTGGGGCTGATGAAGAGACAAACCTTAGCAGAGCTGTGAAACACTCAGGCCAAGGATGCAGCACTTAAGCCCAGCTACTCTACACATACAGGAGAAGCCAAATCACATTCTGTTTTTCTCTATCTGTCTTTCTCTCTCTGTTTTCATTTGTTTTCATTCTTTCTTTGTCTGTTTCATTCTCTCTCTACTCTGTGATTAGGAAAGCCTGCAACTGTGCAAAATTACTGATTGGCTCAAATAATTGCTGTGTGGAACAACTCTGACATACTAATAAGCTTTCTTTCAGTGACTTAGGTCTATAGTTGTAGATGATGTAACTGGGAATAAAGCAATTGAAAATGGTTGATTTACTGTGGACTCCATCAACCAATGGAGTTTATACCAGTTGATGTCTGTGGATAACAGAACACGCTGCTCGGCTGCTGTTTAACAGAACACTGGTAAACTCCTATGCAGGCATCGAAATATTTTGGTACTAAAACAGGTACTTTGATCATGATTTTTTTGCATGCTGTTTTTGTTTTTCAGCAGCTTTACAGTAGCTTAAGCCAGAAATCAGTATCACAGAAATTGAGTGTTATAATTCATGCAGGAATGTGTTGTAGTCAACGGTGCAGATTTGGAACATGCTTATTGGTAAATGAATGCTGATGAGATTGCTGTGGATGAAATGTGTTAAATGGACTGATTTTTGTTGTACTGGATGTAATTAAGTCAGTGAATTAAACATTGCTTTCCATGACAGCGATTAAACCTAGTCTTGGACATTCTGAAAGGAGATTCTCCATCTAAGGGATTTCCCGTCTGGAAAACCCCCCTACAAGTGTTTAGTTTTGAACCCCAGTCAAAACTCTCTCTCTCTCTCTCTCTCTCTCTCTCTCTCTCTCTCTCTCTCTCTCTCTCTCTCTCTCTCTCTCTGTATAGAGAATTCTATAAGCAGGCTATAAGCAGTGAGGATTTGCTGGCATGTGTGGAATGTTTTGATCTTAGAGAGAGAAATTAAAATCCAGTGATACTCAGACAGGGGTGTGTGTTTTTAGCCGCCTCTCTGGGGACATGTGTGTGCGCATGTGCCTGCGCATGCTCCTGAAGCCTGCAATTAATCTTAGGGAGTTATGATTCCCCAGGGAGTTAAGACCCACATCAAGATTTTAAGTCCTCAAAGAAGTCTGGTGTGTACACACACAAACACACACATGCACATTCTTCTAGAGGAGTACTGTTGTTAAAGAAACTTGATAGGGAAGCATATTAACCCTGTGTATGAAATAAAGGGATACTGTCCATAGTCAAGAACAGCAGCCAGCAGTTCTATTTTCCACATACACACGCTAAGTTCAGCCTCATCATAACTCCATCACAGTGTCTGAGTTACATCTTTGAGAAATCTGACTGCATTAACATACTGCAAATATTGTTATTTCGACAATTTAAAAACAACATCTAAAACAAATCAGAATACGCTCACAACTACTTCATAAGGTACACAGACCAGTTAGGCTAGTAGTAGTAGTAGGTTTTTATTGGCATTTCTACCATATACACAGTACATAGTAAAAACAAAACAACGTTCCTCCAGGTCCATGGTGCAACACAAGAGCAGAACAGAACAGCATGGAGCCTTGGGTATCCATGACCTTATCACTGGTTCACTGGTTGTTGTTTTCCAGACCACCTTTGGTAGGTACTAAACACGGCTCTGACCCAGTCATCCAGCCTTTACAATACAACCCAAAGTTGCTCAGACTTTTACAGTTGCCCATTTTTCTGATTTCAGCCCCTCAAGAACGGATGCTTTAGTTGCTGCTTAATATATCCACCCCAGGCGCTGTTATAACGAGCTATTCAATATTATTCACTTCACCTGTCAGTGGTTTTAATGTAATTGCTAATCGATATACAGTAATCCCCCAGTTTTGCTTCACTTGGTGAATGGGTTAAATGCAGAGATTGAATTTCGTGCTGTTTGCACTGTGTGCTGTGGTGTGTTCACGTATGACAAATGGTCACTTTCACTTCACTTTCACTTTTACATGGATTCTGTCACACACGGATTCTATTAAAGAACCAAACTTGGTTTTTCAATATACGTGGGTGCTCTTGGAACGTAATCCCAGTGATTCTTGTATAGTGTATTGTGACAGCCCAAGATTTAGTGTATTTTATGTTTTATTATTCTAACCATGACAATGTTTTGAGTTTAAGCTCATCTAGTTCATCCAATAGTGTAATTATCATTGCGTTATTGGGTCTTTGTAGTCTTAATACATAGGTAACACTAAAGGGTAGCATTTGTAAAGCTACCTGAAGCCTTTTGTGATAAACCGTAATATATGTAAAGGCTATTCCAGCAAGCATCAGCTGCTTTGCTCACCCCAGAAAGTGTTACGACATCTGACTCTTATTAAATTGAGCCTTTTCAAATGTCTACAAATGAAAGTTGGCAAGAAAGGCTTATGTCTGTGTTATGTATAAGCTGCTATAATGTGATGTTTTGTTCATAAGTACTCCTAACCTGGTTTTGAAAGGAGTATGATCATTCTCTTAACTGTGTGACCGTATTATTGTATAAACATTTAAGCACTTTATACATTTTCATTTCTACATGTATTTGTATGGAAAAATACAGTATTGTAGTTGGAGTACTGTGTACTGTGAATAAACAGCAAACACAAACAAGTAGCAAAGTGTATTTTGCTCAAGTATTTCCGACTCCTGCCATTAACGCACATGAATAAACACTGACACACACACACACACACACACACACACATTTAAACAGCTATAGAGGCAAACCTGTATGATCCCACACATCAAATTCAAATCTTGAAGTAAAGTTCAACGATGCATGATGGTCACTGTGGAGCAATTATGCACATGCATTTTTACAGTATAAATGTGTGTTTGTTACGGAGAAAGAGAGTCTGACGTCATCTCTCTCTCTCATTCTTTCAGTGCTCACACACACTTTGGACACTTCACTTCCTTTGCTTTCTCCCTCTGCATATGTCTCAAGTCTCCAAAGAGCAGTGAGTGTGAACCGTGTTTCATAACACACACCCCTCATATAACTGTACACACAGGTGGGCTTTGGCTCAGTGCTGTATGTGTGTGTTCATATGTGTTTTTTGGACTGTTCTCTTACTCTCTGCCTTGGCTTGTTGCATGAAGAATTGGAAAAGCCGGGAACTGATTTAAGTTTTTTATTCCATTAAGTCCTCTCCCCCTTTGCATGCTGACAGTTTTACAGAGAAACCCCTAAGCCTGTAGAAGAGCTGCTGTTGGTGGCAGGTGGGAGGTTGTTATTGAGGAAGGCAGGAAAGTGGTGTGTGGAGCTGTCAGTCAGATTTTAAACATTTTCATCATGAATGGTGTTTGTTGTTGGTAGGCACTCAGTTGCCAAATTGTTGATTTTTATGAGCTTATACAGGGCTCCAGACAAAATAAAAGCTTTAGGAGCCACTGGATCCTAAACGAAAAGTATTTGGGATCCAAATTATTTTTAAGGAGCCATAATCTCTGTCATGGGATATAACAAAAAGAATTGTCACAGGACATTTTGTCCCCAGTTCTACCTCATGTAAAGACTGTTAAAACGAAACAAGAAATCATCACACGGACTAAATTGTTGCCAAAGTAAAACATAGTGTTTCTCGTGTAGTTCACGTTTATTTTTATGTATATTTTAGAACGCACTCTGCAACAGGTTGCCAGGTCCTGCAAATCCTATCAAACAAATTTTTTTTGTCCCAGTCCAGCCCTGTCCAGTCCTGTATATATTTAACATTTAGTGATAACACAGTAACCACATTGCGTGTGTGTGTGTGAGGGAGAGAGGAATGAGTGAAATAATGAGTAAGCACATGTGTATACAATAAAATGTTTGTATTTTTTGAGTCTTTTTGTGTTATACTCGCAGTATGGCCACGCACTGCCGTATCATGTGAACTGGAACAGTGAATGCGGCGCCCCCCTGTCTGTCTATGCGTTTTGGGGCCAAAGGAACCAGATCTTCTTATTCGCCAGGTTGAGCAAATATGAGCGTTATAAGAGCTCACTTTTCTTGTACTTTGTTATTTTAATTCCTCTTGGTTGTGAGGGGTGATCGCCATTGGCGACTGAAATGAAAAACTAATCACAAAACTAATAATCTAGTCGCATTGGAAACCATTTTAGCTGCCATCTGGAGCCCTGCTATATGTTTCTGCAACAGCAAGGACTAAAATATGTCTCAATATTGATAACCATGGTTTATTTTAATCCTGTGTTGATATGTCTGTAAAATCATTATATCTTGTGAAAAATCTTTTCTTGATTTTCTGTACATACTGTAACACTCAAAGAAGCATTTTTTTTTGTTATTGGAACAAAACCAACTGCTCTTTACTTTGTGTTTAAATTTCATGATGAACTGATGAATTTAAATGATGTTTTTTTGTTGGAGAGATGAGGTTTTGTTTGACAATGAGCATTTACTAGTTGTGTTCTCCATGGCGTATTTCAGGCCAACATCAAATGACAGTAAAGACATTTTATATGTGGATATTGAGTGTGACTATATTGCCCTTATGTGTGTCTGTTTGTGTGAGCGTGATTTTCTGGGTTGGTTTGGCGACCTGATCAGGGTATTTCTCCGCCTTTCGCCCTGTGACTGCTGGGATAGGCTTAAGAAACCACCTCAACCCCGGTTTACCTAGAAAATGGATGGACTCATAGATTAATGGTTGGGTGGATGGATAGATGGATGGCTAGATGGATGGATGGTTGGATGGGAGATTGTGGGCTGCAAATGCCCCTGCTAATGTCCATGCTGTGCTATAGACATCTATGTCTGTAAGTCCAAGAGAACACAACTGACTCTGCTATAACGTAGCCTGCTGTTGGTGGTTGTAGAAGAATCGGCTCACTCGGACACATGCACATCCAGACACAAGCACAGCACATTTTGAAAAGGAAATATCCTGAGTGACCTGTTTACTGCTGGTTTGAGCATTTTCTTTCTCACGTCCCTCGTCTCCATAAAACAGTGTAGGTACAAGAAACTCAAATGGGTTTGTCATTAGTGGGCTCATATGTGCTGCCAAGCAATCATGTGTGAAGAAATATGTGGTAACTCACATGCAAGTAAAACTTTATTAGAAAAGATTAAACTAGTTCCTTCTAAGTGATAGTCCTGTTATTGAGAGATCCCAAGTTCAGACCCCGACAAAGTCATAGGAATCAGTGACCGCGAGTCCAACAAAACATAATTGACCCGTCTTTCTTTTTTCTCTGGGTGAGTAGGAGACCCCCCCCCTTTCCCAGCCTAGTGCAGGCATCCGTTTGCATGGGTAGTTAATGTTCTGCTCCAACCACGTTGAACTGTGACATTGCTTATATTTGAACTGATGTAGTGACGCTTCTCGTGATTTGGATTTCCCCCTCCCAGCTATTGTAGTATTGTGTGATTCAGGGAGTCATAGCTAGCTGTTATACTCTACTACAAACCAAGCAGTTTGACCAGAGGTGTTAAAACGCACGTAAGCGACTGTCTGAGCAATATAGACTTGGCAGTCTACTCTCATTGTTGGCAAACACAGACTGAACCACAATTTGTTTCTCTTGCCCAAACCCCCAAAATGACAAAATTGGTTCAGTTACTTCACAGAATTTATGATGAAATGAGTCTTTAAGAAATTAATCCTCTACGAAAACCAGGAAGCAGGGCATGCAGTGTAGCAGGCGTTCATTTCAAATAATTATTAATGTGCTGAAAGTGTTTTTCTTTCCTCTGAAAGGAAAGAGCTTTTCTAGAATCCCTTTTGAAATGTTGAAAATATTTATATGAAACTGCAGATGTCAGGTGTGTTCCTTGATTAGGAGCCAACACCAACAGTCAGTAGATTTGTCACCCACTTTATTTTGAAACCTTCTCTAACACATACTTCAATATTATTCTCCTCAGAGAGCCTCCACTCACCAGGGTGATGGACTCCTGCACATTTTTGGCAGAGGTGTGTCACTGAAGGTTTCTTTTGGGTGATGGAGTTATGGGAGGTGTGGTATTTCACATCTTACCTCTGACTCAAAAACCGAACTCTCGCAAAAACTATTCAAAATAAATTTGAAACTACCTCTGCCTTGATCACTCGAAGCACATGTGGACTCTGACCAGACCGAAGATCCAAAGAAATCATGGCTGGGCTAATGATCTCATAAACAAAGTTTTGTATAAACAGACATCTACTTTAATAGTGGAAGTTAGGCTGTGGGTCTGTCCATGTGGGGATTAGGTGAAGTGGAATCCAGCTGGTTGAGGTTTAAATTGTGGGTGGTACTGTCTGCTGTGCTTGGGGTGGGTTGCAGTTGGCATTTGCAGTAGCACTACACTCCAGTGACAGCCATCATACTCTTAAATGAACCGTAATAATATGTGCACCAAAAACAGTTATACGTTAACATTTTCCGATCTCTCTTCATAATAATAAATAGCTTTTGTTATTGTGCCTTTAAAGGAATAGTTCCAATTAAATCAGACGTACACATGGGACCACCCAAATCCTTTCTGTAGAACATATCCCCCAACTCTCTCTACCAGCTTAAACAGTGTCCAGCCCACCATTAAAGCGCCACAGACTGTGCATGTGGTTACGCCTATGATATACTGTGAGCTATAAAAACGAACAAAACTTTTTTTTGAGTTAAACACTGTGGGACTTTTTTAGAAAACACCTGGTTTCTCAAACTGCTCCAGGAGCTGTAAAAAGCATTTCAAGCAAAAAGACAATTTGATATTCGCTATTTGAATAGATTGTGACTGAAATGGCTTTCTGAAACCCTGAGGTTTTATTCATTTTTAAAGGTGACTGTAAATTATCCTAAATCCTAAACCCCACTGACAAGTCTGTGCCACCCTAATAAAGAGCTGGATGTGATTTGACCTTGTTTGGATCATTTGGTAAAGTATTTTTACAGAATAAAATCGGCTAAACTGAAAAAAGCATGGATTTATATTTTGTAAATGTCTTCTGTTGGCTTCCCTCATTCAAAAAGCAATCTAGACTTTCTGGATGGTTATTGGTTTTTGCAATTACAGCCCTAATATTAAGTTGAAAATAGAAGTGAAGCTCAGCTTTTTAGAAAATGCTTAAATTACTTTTGTGTAATTTATAGATTGAGTACACATGAATATATTAAGCATTTTAAAGCTATGTAACAGCTGATGTAACATTCATCTTTTATATTTTTAAATTTTAATTCTACTCCACAATTTTAAAATGTCTTTGTGCTCTTTTCCTAACATGGGCTGAATTCTCCGTAAGTTTGTTTTATTGACTTGGTTGGTTGGCTGAAACACTTTGACAGGCAGGTCTCACTAAACTGAAACAGCCATAGTTCTTGATCTGTTCACACAGGTTTTAAATGCTCAAGCTAGGATAAAGCCCCATGTGCACGTACAAGATATCGTAACCCTTTAAAAGGACATCCAGTCATATCGAACATGAGGAGGGGTAAAGCATTTTTAAGGATCAAGTGCAATGTTGCATTGTGTTAGTGCTTACTGGAGTAATACATTTTTATATTCATGTTTCTTTCACTGAAAAGTGTATTTCTTCATAACTGAAGCTGCATACATTGGAAGGAATGAACAGAAATTAGGTCCTGTTTGGATAAGGTCTGCTTTTTATCATCAGTAATAATCAGTATTATAACTAAGGCCGTGTTTAGATTTGGCATTTAAATGTTTGGCATTAACAGTACATATGTGCACAGGCACAACTGGTGACTTAGTGGTTAGGGTGTTGCCACTGCGATCGTGGGTTCGAATCCCAGGACTGCTAGTGTCACCTCTGAGGTGAAGTCAAAACAATAAGTCCTGAGTTGTTCTTGTAAGTCTTGGCTTGGAACAGGGGTGAGTGAGTGGGGAAGACTATTTTTCGCAGATGCAGAAATCGCTTGAAACAGTGCCTCGTTAAAGGGGGGTAGGGGGCTGTGCCTGGTGGCCATGACTGTACTTTGTTGTGGTGCAACTACTTTCGTTTGGCATGCAAACCACAGCCCATCTCTGCTACTTTCTTTTACTGCTCATGAAAAACAGAAATATTCAGTTCAAAATAGCAACCTTCAATATACACTTCTCTGATACGGCAGCCATGCCCTTTGGAGTGGAACCGCTGCACATCGGTTTTAGGGAGTGTGGATATGTGTGTATGGCACAGCACTTTCATGTTTTATATAGGCCAGCATGCCCGCCGGCCACTGTTTTCCTCAAAGTCTTGGTGCCAGCTCACATTAGCGATCGCTTAATCCAGCCGTAGCAAATAAGCTCCTCTGCAAACCCAGGCACTTGGGCCAGGGATGTTTTTCAACCATATAGTTGAAAAATATTTTGCAATCTTATTTCTGTCAAGACATTCGTCAGCATAAATGAGTAAGTGCTGTAGTGTTGGAATGACTTCCCAGGTTCTCTTTATAGGAATAATTTCTTTTTCAGGAATAATTGAATTTATGCTGAAAACTGGGCTGCATTTTTAAAAGTGCTTTGGAAAAGCAGTGTTACTGATCAGAGAAGAGTGACAGTGACTAAGGTAAACATCTTTCATTGTGTTTTGTGCAAGAAATGTACAGAAAATGTGCATAAGGCATGAATAACTGAAACAATGTACTCAGCCTTCATGTTAGAAATGTAACACAGTAAGATGATAACTTTTTCTGTAACAAAGTATTGTCATGAAACTTTTAGATTATTGTAATTGCAGCACTTTTATAATTATTAATAAGAAATGTTGCTTGCATTATCTTTGCATGACTTTAGAAGAACATTAACTGTTTACATTACAATGTGAACATTAACATTTACAATTACATTTAAACATGTGTTTCCTCTTTATATAATGCTTGTGTCTGTCCTTGTCCTTTACATCTGTGTGTGCTGCCTGCATCAGCTGACTTTGTGACTTTGTGAATATGAGCATAGTAGCACTGTAAGCTCCACTGCTGATATGACCAAGCTTCTGACCAAGCTGACAGTATAACTCTGATGGACAAATGTCTCTGTGCCTCAGAAGAGAGAACCTGTCTGATCATTCAGAAATAGGTTTGTGACTTTACATTTTATTCATAAATGTATTATGGAACAACTGTTTTAAAATTGTTTTTTAAAAACAGCTGTCACTCTTTTAAAACAGCTTTGGTCATTCCACATTTTAATCAAGTATGTCCAGCTGTCATCAGTTTACTTCAGTGCACTGTCACGTATTCTTGGAAGCAGTACAGCTGACCTCATCTGGTCCAAATACAGATATACATTTTATAAAATGTACATTTTGTAACTCCACAGGCTCAGTCTGTCTCTGTTTTAAATAGGACTCAATGCAGCAGACACACCACTCAGACTTGGATCAAACATTGAGAAGTCCAGGTTGTTATTTTCTGGCATGTAAGTGTATTACCACTGAGTGCTATTTTGGAGGGGAAGTTCAGTTCTGCTCTTGAAACAATCACCACCCACCAGCTGACCATAGTGTTGAATGTGAAGTGATAGGAGTAAAACTGAGTGCTGTATGTTGTGGTTTAGCGCTGACATGGTTATGAGCTCTGCTTCTGCTGCCAGTGAGAAATGCAGCGACCCTCAAATGCAAGCCCAGCATTCTATCAGGCTGAATGATTTCCATGGACTGGGATGATATAAGGGCTCTTTGAATGCATACAGTGCAAACATTACCGTGGGGGGTGAAAGGAGCTAGTTGGAGCCCACCTTATTCATCAAGGGCTATACATCATCAAGGACGATGCGTAGAAATTGTTAGCAGGTAGTCTTGTTATTGATTCTGCTCCCAGTTTGCATCAATTGATCAATTGAAAGAGGGAGAATACTAATAGTAAACACTACAGGCCTGTGTATTACCCAAAACCCAAAGTAAAAGAATATTTTAAAATGTCTAAAAAGATGGTTTTATGCAAATTATCGAAGTGCAACCTTGTGTTCCTCTAAAGCACTACTGTCTTGTAAACAACAAGCTTAAAATGTTAAAAGCCGAGCATTGTGTCTGACAGCTAAAACCATATTGAAAATATATAGTGTGTCTGTGTGCTATTCGGCTTAGTTTAACAAATAAAAACAAGACAGCACTCTCTCAAGGGATGAGCTTAATGTTGTCATGCCTACTGATGTTGTTCAAAACCCTCACACCACATGCTTTTTTTCACATGTGGTCAAGTTCTCAAACTTTTGAAAGCCAGGGATCTCTTCCAGTGTGACGTCTGGTGAGCCTCCACCTCGTTTGGTAAGAAGTGTGTGTGTGTGTGTGTGTGTGTGTGTGTGAGGAGAGTGTGGTCGTTAGGTGCTGATGCAGCCCAGGTGTAGAGGAGCTGCAGGTTTTGGATTGCTAAGGACCTAACAGTGTCCACCTGTCTCTGATTGCAATCAGAATGAAGTTGTGAGAGTCTGCGCCCTGTGATTGGCTGTGTGTATGGTTAAAGCCTGTCTGAGCCAGAGGGTCAGTGCGTGGTCGCACAGAAACAACAGCCAGAGGCTGGAGGGAATGTGTTTGGAGCTCAAGAGAGACTGTTCCGCTCAGGTGTGTGCTGCAGTCCTACCGAGGAACCAAACCTGGCGTTGCGGCAGACAGGAGACATGGAGAGGAACAACGAGTCAGGAAGTGCCTGTGTGACGATTGGCTCGGACACTGACATCTTTGTATTCCCCGGTCTCTAGTAGAAAATCTATGTCCTAATCCTTTTCTTGTAAATATGATTCAGAAGAGGTTTACAAGAAGACAGCTGTTAAGAATACCTAATCTCTTGTGCAGATTGGATTATACACATTACTGGTCAAAAGTTTTAGAACACCCGTGTTTCAAGCTTTTTTCATTGAAATTAAATCTGTCTAATGAATAGCATGAAATGGTACAAAAGGACAGTGCTGAACTGCGAGAGGTTTAAAAATGGTAAGGTAACCCTAGAATTGGGAAATAATACTGTGACGCCATGCAGTTCCTCAGGTATGTGCCTAGTTAGTCGGATTCATCCTAAAGCAAGAACCATAGCTTGGACTTATGTTTTGGGTCACTATCTTGCTTTAGGACGAACCCGACTAACTAGGCACATACCTGAGAACTACCTAAAAAAAAAGAACGAGATGGTGAGCTGGAAAACATGGAGTGGCCAGAAGTCTCCAGACTTAAACCTCATCGAGCTGCTTTAGGATGAACTGGACAAATTAGTGAAGGCAAAGCAAGCTGTAAGTGCTGCACACTTATGGGAACTTTTGCAACATAATTGGGAAGAACTCTCTGCAGAATGAACAATGAGACATTGAACTGCTTATATTTCAATACAAAAAAAACAGGAAAGTTGTGTTTTAAAACTTTTGACCAGTAGTTTACACTGATCAGCCATAAGATCTACCTAATACTGTGTTGACCCCCTTTGTGCCAGCAAAACAGCTTTTACAAGGAATGGGCAGGTATGCGGTGGCATCTGCTGCTGAGATGTTAGGGGCCTCAGTGGATCAGACTATATTTCCAGCATAGATATGAATTGAGATCTGGGGAATTTGGAGACTTTTAGAGGATTGGGTGGGTTGTAACATCCATGTTAATCCAGAACTTAAGGTCTCACAACAGAAAATCTTACCATCTTACCATAGTGCATTCTGGTACCATGTCTTTCATAAGGAAGCAAAACACACACACACACACACACACACACACGTCAAAACACACCTGTCCACATGTAGCCCCATACACAGGAAGATGTGATATACTTTTTCTGTCATAGTCAGCATTCACTGTTTTTAGGAAGCTGGCCCTTTGCAGATCAGATTGAACACCCCAGCCTCTGAGCATATACACACTTTTCCGATACAATTTGCGCAGGCCCTGGGCAACCATGCTTCTTTTTAGTCACACATATCAAACAAACAGTGGGTGGTTTTGTAGTTTTACTCCTTTATGTGAACAAAAGGGAAATATCCCATCAAACAGTTGCTAAACGTCAGTCTGTGTCAAATGTCTGAATGTCTGGGCAAAATTTTTGGACAGTTAGTGTATGTATATTTGCTTTAAAAATCAGAAAGACCCAAAACTTGCTTGCTTGACTGAACTCCCTCAGGTCTCATTAGAATCAGATGAGTGCGTGTGTGTGTGTGTGTGTGTGTGTGTGTGTGCGCACGTGTATATGTGTGTGTGATATGTCATAAGACCTGTGCTTGGCTTAAAGGCCCAGATTGAAGTCACATCTCTCTCTATGTGTATCTTTGAAATCTACCATGTCTGTCTGTAATGAAGCATGACGTCTCTTTAAATTGGAGGAAATGTTGTCAAGTTGTTTCGCTTAATGTTTTTAAAAGTAATAAAGTGCATGGATATTACTTTAAGGGAAATAAAGTTCCTGCACATGTTCAATGTAAAAAAAAATCTTGTTTATTATAATAAAGTCTGGTTATCCAGTCGCTGGTCTTTTTGGGTTCTTAGGAACAGAAATAGTCTAGTAAAAAGTGTCGTGTACAGGGTCCCATTATTGTTCACACAAACACAGATGAATGTTTTCTCAGGGATATCCTTCTAGCTTTCTCCATTTGCACTTTGTGGACACAGTTTGGGGAAGAACCTTTTCTGTTCCAGCATGACTGTGTCCCAGTGCACAAAGCGAGCTCCGTAAAGGCATGGCTGGATGAGTTAAATGTGGAGGAACTTGACTAACCCTCACAGAGCCCTGACCTCACCTACATCAAACACTTTCGGGATGAACTGGAACAGAGATTGCAAGCCAGGCCAGCCAGGCATCAGTGACTGACCTCCATGACTGTTCTACAGAATGAATGGGCACAAATTCCCACAAAACAATCTTAAAATCTTGGAGAAAGCTTTTCAAAAAGTGGAATCTGTTATAGCTGCAAATGGAGGGCCAACAAAATATTGCTTTATGACTAGTGAACATAAATGAAATATTTGAAAAGTTTTGAATCACCACTTCCACTAGAACTGGATCATATAGCTGTGAGTTATACCAAATTACACGATGCTTTTATCAGTATTGGTGATACTGTGGCTTCTATGGGTTAATTGGTTGGAGTTTAATTTAGTGGCCAAGTCTACCTAGGCTGTGGTGTTTGACATATCAGTATTGTAGACTGATATCAGAAATAGTATTTCGGATGTTTAAGAACACCTCGCAAGAAAGGCAGCAGGTGGCCTGGTGGTAAGGGTGTTCGCCTTGCGATCAGGAAGTCATGGATTCAAGTCCCCAGACTGCTAGTGTCACCTCTGAGGTACCCTGGCTGCTCACTGCTTCACTTTTTGAATGGGTTTATAGCAGAGGAAGAATTCCGTGCTGTGGAGTGTTCATATATGACAGAATGGTCACTTTCACTTCAAGAGGGCCTTCACATGTGACACTGACAGCATGGTAATAAAAACGTGTTTATCAGGCTTTAATAACCTCACAATTCAGTAATACACCATGCTTCCTAGCATGGTGGGCCAAGATGAAAGAACCAAGACGGAATTCAAACCATTCAAATTGAAGAGGTTGTGTCCATATGCACACCAGACACTGTTTAGACTTATCATCAGGGGTTTCAGATTTTTATTTTAGTTTAAAGTTGCCAAAAATGACATGTAACTTTTCAGGGCTCCATAACAATGGCTTTTCCAAGCTAAATAATAGTGAAGCCAACATGCCTCAAGGGCTCTCTTGAATAAGTCCTTGCCCATCTGGTCCCCTGGGGGAAGCGGTGTGGGCACTTTGAAATTAGGTTTTGGCCAGAATATAGTGATTATATGCTGTTTGTTCCCTGTCCTAATACCCCTGATTGAACTTATCAGTTGTTTATGAAGTCTTTGCTTTCATGAGCTGTACTGAATCCTATTGAATCAGGAAATAAATTTGAGGACTGGAATTCACAATGAGTGGACCAATGTGTTTTTAGGACACTAGAGTATTCCAACCACCAGGTTGCATACCAGCTCCGGACTGTGAGCAGTGCCGGGCCACAACAGTGTAGCACTGAGCAGGGGGTAGTTTGTAGAAAGTGGCAGGGTGTAATTGAATTATACAGTGCAATTTTTGCCTTTGATTTTTTTTTTATTTTTGTTTGTAATTTATTTAACGTTTTACACAGTCATAAACAGAATGGTCTATTTCACAACTGTTTGCTAGTAGCTGTGATTAGTTGATGAATACTGTAAAAGGCGAACTAAAGAGCATAAAGCATTCATTACTAATTTGAGGCGGCAACCTCAAACATAAGATTGAAGGCATGAACAAAAATGGTACTTAAAAGAAGTAAAGCATCATTCAAATATAAATGATTTTATCACGACTGGCAATGTTAATGATATACACATGTATTTGGGGAGACACAAGTACATTTACATGAGCAGCTTTTGTCTGGGTAGAGCACTATGTTCATTTGTTCAAGAGCAGTATTTCAGATGCCTTGGCCCCAAGATGGGAATATATCGGTGTAAAGTAAACAAAATATTATCTCCCACCTTGGTCAAGAAAGCGTGCCTAAAATATCTCCAGGAAAAGCTATTCATACATCCATAACTATTTATTCATTATTCAATTATGATCATTGCTAGAGTTAATTTATGTAATGAGATTAGATGTTCTGATGACTTAATTAATTATATTACAACCAGATCTGAATGTAGCCCATTCATGTATGTAGAGTAGATGTTCAAAGGCTGCTGGACAAATTGTACATTCTGCCATTGTACTAGCAGCTACCAGTATCCATTACTGCATAATCCTGCTTTTATATCCAGCACAGACACGCTTCATCCAGATGCTGTACTGGGACATTCTCTGTGCACTCCAAACCAAAGAGAAGTGAGAGGGAGCGAAAACATATCTGAGCTTTTCCATCCAAGAAAAAGAGATTTGGTTCGGAGGATGTTCTCTGCCCCAGGGACTGTCCACTAGGGTTCAGGGCAAGGAATCCAGTGAAAAAGAGTCTCATCTTTATCCAGTAAACCAGGGTTATGATCCGTAGGATGTTATGGTCAGAGGTCGCTCAATCTATTTTTCAGAGAGCGGTCGCTAACTTGAGATGCTGTTAGGCAACTGTACAATGACAGCAACTACTGACATTCAGTTAAAGCCGTTGCTGAATAATGTGACTGACAAGATGATGAAGAAGTATTCCAGATAAAATCAGCTGCTTACATGCATGTGGTATCTCAAACAAGAGCATTTTACGTTTGAGGCGTAGTTCCTTAATGCTTATCAGCATTTGGCAGTTACAGTAACGGTTTGATGTACAAGAGAGATTTTGTTTGCTTCATATCAGAAACACAATGTTTCTCGATAAAAAAATAGAGTAAAATAACATTTACATATATCTGTCTTTTCATCCTACAGAAGATTGGCTCTGCCCATTCAAGAGTGAGCATTTCTATCTCGCCTGCTTTTTGAATGGCTAGCCTTTTGGAACTGAGGTCGTTTACATATATCAGTCTTGAACATAGGTTTGAAAATTACTAGAGCCCGACTGATAAAGGATTTTGAAGGCCGATACCGATACAAATATTTGTTGTTTTTAAAATAAAAAATTTGTTTTAAAAAAAAAAAAAAAAAAATATATATATATATATATATATATATATATATGTATTTTATTTATTTTTTTAATTTCAGAA
>JBBPDB010097325.1:0-26148 GCA_037974465.1 Brachypetersius altus
AGAGAGAGAGAGAGAGAGAGAGAGAGAGAGAGAGAGAGAGAGAGAGAGAGAGAGAGAGAGAGAGAGAGAGAGGGGCATCACAGCACTGCAGAGTTTAGTGTTTCATTGCATGAAATGTAAAAAAATCCATTTTATTTATATAAAAAAATGTATATTTAAGTTTTACTGTATTCACAATCATCATTAAAAATAACACTAAGCAAAAGATCATTGACACCATTGTCATTGAGGTGCATCAGAGGTGCTTAATTCAAGCTGTACATTTTTTTGTGACAGCTAGTGAGTTCCAGATGGAGTTCCTGCTTCCAAACAACCTGAAGTACAGCCTGACCTTCCACCTTCATCAGCAAAGACACTGCAGGTAACCACAGGGATAAACTGCTCCGCATATTAAGATATGGCTTTTTAGTTAGCTCCAGCAATCTTGATGGCTATCCAATAATCATTTCCCTGAAGGCTCCCAGGCCTTGCCTCAGTGATATATATCCAATCATAGCTCCTGCTGCATTTGACTGATGATGTCCTAAGGCCATTTCTTCAAACATCTCACACCAGCCAGAAGAGAGGGAGAATCTTCCTGCATTATTAATTTCCCTTTATTGTTGTAGGTGGAAGCTGCCTGTTTCACACAGGCTTGAGGCAGGCTAGCTGTTTCTTTCATAAGTTCAGAGGACTAATCTGGTCCACTGTTGCAAGCTGCAAGAAATTTTAGACTCAAATTGGAATGAACAGCATTGGTTCTGAATAATTGAACTTGAAACAAATTGTAGTCCAAGACTGTCCGTAAAACATAGAATAGTTCCAATGTCTAAAATTTGGTTGGCTAAGCTGTGTTCTGAACCGCTCAACTTCATCATCATCTAGTGTTTCTGCTGGATCAAGAGGTTTTGGCGTGATGAAGGAGTTAGTGGTGGATTTTGTATTTGTCTGTTTATTTTGTCTAGGGCTAGGATTTATTTTTGTTACTTTAATTTTGTCAGTTTAGTTTTGTCAAGCATTGCATGTGTTTTTTTTTTGTTGTTGGATGTGGGGGACAGCCAATATTTTTGTTGACAGCCAATATTTTGGTTACCGCTGTTATCAACAGAAATACAGAAATCACATCATGACCACCTCACAGCAACAGAAGTTAAGTCACTGTTTTAATGCGCCTAGTCACTAAAAACAACTGTGCTATGATGGAAACATTTCTGATTGTTGCTATTCTACAGTGCACTCGGGAGCAAGCAGGGAGCCATTTTAGATTCAGCATCAGTAAGGGAAAAGAAACGGAGTATTGTTGTGAGCTAAAGCTACTTACAAAGCAATTGTTTTTGCATTAAACGTTGATTTATGGGGATATATTCATTATTATGACAGTGAAATAGTTATTGAAATGACAGCGACTTACAATGATCTGAACATCCTGTCCGTCTTTAGCAGTCCGTGTTAGTTTAACATACTCTAAACAAGCTGCTATCTTCAGGCAGACTAGCTGTTAATAACAATGATTATTAATAGTCACTTCAAATGTTTGCTAAACATGAGTATTTCATTATGATTCATGCTGTCTGCAGTAAGCATTAAGCATATCTGTTGTTGTGTTCAGTGCAGAGAGCTAAAGAACAAGAACAAAAATGATGCAGCAGAGAGAGTATACTTTGAGAGAGTATACTTTTTATTTGAGGATAAAAAAATGGATATGTCACAGGGCAGCAGCCAATTAGCAGCAAGGAGCAAAAAATAACGTTCTCGGATTGGCTACTTTGAAACCTCCCGCTTCTGAGTACAGGCGACAGCGATGTCTGGGCCTCGCCCGCCATGCCTCCTCGTCCTTGTGCTGGATTTTTTTTATGTTTGGGCGGTCCCTCGTGCAGATAAAGGGTACTCATAATACTCATGCAGATAAAGGGTTCAGTGTTGTCATCTTCCATAACTTGGTTGATTAAGACAGTGGACTGACTCATGATAGTTGGGACAAGCTCCAGCAGTTCCATGGTAATATTAAGTGGCTCAGATAATGATTGGATTTTACATAACATCATTACGTTCATTAACATGTTACCACTCCCTGTATTCGTACAATGTTTGATGTCAGAACTTTACATTAGCATTGTGACCAACTTTTATCAAACATTCTAGCTTATGACTTAAGTAGTACAAGCTATACAATATAAGCTTGTGTGAATATATACACATATGTGTGCACGCGCGTGTGTGTGTGTGTGAGAGAGAGAGAGAGCACAAAGTGGGTATCCTCACATGCCTAGTAGGAAGATGTTTTCATTTTCAAGTTTAAAACAGTTCCATGCTGCAAGCATTTAGATATTTCTAGATATTTTAACTGCTTAAATTTACCTCGCTCTCAATGTTTGTTGCATCTGTATGTCGGAGCAGGAATGTATTTGCCTGAGTGTGAAAGTCTGAATATTTATCTATCTGACTGATCACATCTGACAGAGAGATGACTATGCATGTCATGTATTCAGTGTCCTATCACCATAGGTAACACTTTCACTTTCTCAGGATATTTAAAACACCTCACACTTTCCAGGTGGCTGTGTGTGAAAGATCACTGCTTTGTGGCATGACACTACTTAAAAAACATGAACAAATAATTTTAGTTAGTTTTCCTCAGACATTTGAATGCAAAATCAATATATAATATTATATTTATTTGTATCTAAGTCTATTTTTGCTCTTCTTGTGAGCTCCATACCACAAAAATGGTACTGATTTACAAAATATTGCATTAATTACAATATATTTTATTTTGTGTCGCAATGTGGAAACAAATCACAGCAAACTTCCTGGCTTTGTCACATTCCTTCTGGTATAGAACAGTTATTAGTAATAACAGAATTGAAAATGGCACCTCGAATGTCACATCTCATATAAAAATTCAGTAATGTCCCTGCAGTATTTTGTACTTGTGGCCAAATTCAAACAGGATCATAAATCTATGAATGCGTTTACATGCTTACATGATCACCAAGCCCCGACCAAGGTGCTGAATGGACAGCTCCCAGCTGCTGCCAGAGAGGAGATTACAGCCATGTGGCCTTTCAGCACTTTTGTTGGACACACCATCTGCACGAGGAGAGGGGGTCACCTGGAGTGCATATACCTACTCACAGTCAATGAGGATTCGGTGCACTATAGAAGCGGCCCACAACGGCAAGGAGAGAAGAATGCATATTTCAGTCATATGACATATTTTTTCCATTTCAATGTCAGACTTGAGCCTAGAGGGCCACTCCTGCTCCAGTTATCAATGCCATATGCTTCCAGGCTCCTCATCTGAGACCTCATCTACCTGTTTATTAGAAAGACTAAGCCCTGGACCAAGCCACCTTCCTCACCACGCATTTCTTCATGAACCCTAAATAAACCATTTGCACTGTTCTTTGACCTTTAGACTGGTGCCAGGCATGAGGTGGTGCCACAATGCACATGATGATCAGATAACTACAGAATATCAATTTTGGGTAATAATCTGTTTAATACTTTTACAAGCCTTTGGGAATCTGATAATGTGAAAAAAAAGTCTACATAAGTCACTCAACAATCCCATTTCATTCTAAATATATAATATGCACCTTTACTGTTGCTTGGCCACTCACCAATCAACTCATCAAAGTGTAGCACATTTTTTTATTTACTGACATTTATTTGGAAGGTAATTTGGCTTCCAGCTGTACAAACTGTACAACTGTTCTGTCATCTGTAATTTCACAGCTGTAGTGCTGATGTAAGTGTTTAGCGTTTACTGTTAAAAAGGAAAGATCGTCATCATCTACTGGGTTCCTTAAAATCAGCCATTAAAAATGTAAGTATGCAGGACATGAAACTTGAATGTTCAGATAAAATATGGTGCACACACTATACAGTTATGATTTTTCAAATCATGTTCTCCAGTTTGAGAGTCCCTGAGAAGGTTTCTGCATAATAGTAGTGGAGTGACCACTTTGATCATTTAACATCAATGGGAAGGGCATAAATAAAGAGTATTTTGTGTATCCTTTTTGCGTTAGAGGGTTGACTTCTTGTTTCATTTATGCCTCTTTCCTCATTTGTGACACTCCTGTTTTTTAAAACCCTTTGCCTAGCCTATGATAATTCATGCTCTTTTAATAGGCTTTGACTGGATTACACATTTTGCTTAGGATTCCTCTAGCCTGATTCTGAATCATCTATGGATTTTCACAGGAGTTACATTCCAAGACTATAGTGAAAAAAATGCATTGTTGTGTTTTGATAAAAAGAAATGCCTAAAAGTGCCTATTTTTATAGTGTAATATGCCCACAAATATGCGCCCAGAAACTCAGGTTAATGCATTACCCTTAAAGAAAATGTAAACCGTATTCACCTCTTTTATTTTAAATTCCCCGCTGAGAAAGCTCTCCTGGAGATCAATCAAACTGTGAAGTTTGAAGTGTCTGAGTGCTTGCACCGCAGAGAAATCGTGCTTGGAGCGTGGTGGGCTCAACCCTGGTGTGGAATTCGAAAAAAGTGCTTCCTGGTCGGCTACAGCCTTCCCTGAATGCCCTTGTGTAAAAACAAGCATGTTTCAGGATTCACATGAATAGCCAGGCCAATAACTAAGCTACATTTACATTTGTTTTTTTTAAATTAGAGATAAATTAATGATTAATAATGACCAAACTTAATTATAAATTATACCGCATTTATACAATAAAAACAATTTTTTAAAAAACTTTCACTAAATAAGAAGGAGATGATAAGTCCTTGATGAACAGTAATTGTGTATCTTTGCAAATATTATCAAAAACCAGGGCATTCATTATTTGAAAATATGAATTATTTTTAATATTTAAAATAAAAAATGTTAAATATACAGTGTAAATTACTGGTACAACCACTGAAATAATTACCTATTACTATGCTGTTGTTTTTTAATGTGTGTTATATTATACTTTATATCCTGTCCCAGTCTTTTCTTCTTTTATTATACTCACACATAAGAAGATGTCTACAGACTGAAGAAACTGACGCTGACCTGCTGGCTGCCTTGCTATATTCAGAACACTGGAGCACAGAACAGAATGGCAACTGCATGTGACTACAAAGCTAAAATGACTAGAGATGGCATAAAGAACAAACAGAGTCTGTCAAAATAATTTGAAACAAGGGTCACCTGAGAGACCACAACACTGCAGGGCTAAGCATTCAACCTCATTTAATGCATCATTTATGTGATTAGTTCATTACAAAGGCTTTGTGACTTCAATTTAGAGCTTGGAAGAGGGAAAAAATCTGTACTGTAAGAGTTGTTCTAAAGGAAAATCATTTTACTGGGTCGAATTGGTTACATTATTAAGGGTGTCAGTGAGAAGGAATAACTCCAAGGCATGTGATTAATGTAATACAATGTACAATCTATTAGCCCTACACTACATTTTAGCACTTTTATTGATTCAAACAAAGCCATGTTAAACTAATGACGGAGGTTATTAATTGTCTGCCAAGTTGGCAGTATAAAAATAAAAGTAAAACATTTAGTGCTAAGGTGCCTGAAGGCCATACCATTTATGTGTGACCCACTGTTTAAGACTTTTGCTGTTCATGTTAGTTGTAAGTCTGGGAGCTCAGATTTGCTACTATTGTCATCAGATTCTGGATCAGATTCAGATTTCTGGAACTGTAAGCAAATGTGGACCATCATGGGCCCAGATCAGTTTGTCACCTGCGCCAGGCATCTATAACCCAGTCTTGGAGAGGTGGTGTCCTGTAAAGTTTGGTGATTTGGTGTTTGGTCAGCAGTTAATTAGGCCTAACCGGTTTACTGTCATTTCAGCCATATACACAGTACACAAAGAGAATAAAGAATATTTCTTCAGGACTATGATGCAACATGAACAAAAACAAACACCACACGACTACATAATTGTAGACAAAACTTCATTGGCTGCTGATAAAATTATATGTTGACAATTAAATTAAGTGTGCAGAAATGCAAAAACAGCCAGAAACAACCTTAATCCTAATATGATGGCTGAGACAAACAGTGGGGTGTTTTATCAAAATATTTATATCAAAATAAGTGATCAAAAGGCTGTGCATGACTTATTAGGGCTTATTTTTGGTGCCCTTAGTAACCAATCATGCAAATGCAAGTCTAGATTCTCAAGTCCCTGCATCATGTGGAAAGCTCCAAATTTTTCTTTCTAAACATACTTAAAAACCTTTGACCTATAGCTACACACCCAACTCACTCAGAACTGTCTTAGACAGACATGTCTTTGACAGGGTGTTGGCCTGCCGACTGCGGATCAGCATGCATGAGCAGCAGACTGTTGACCTGCCTTACCCTTCACTGTCATAAAACAGAAACCTCTATGATCTGGTGCTGGCTGTTTAAATACTGACCCCAGATGGCAGCAGAGGGGCTATGAATGAATGAATTCAAACACCTGCTGGGGATTTCGAGGGGAAATGTGGCTGTCAGAAATAAAAGAAAGCTTGGATACAAACTGATTCAAACATGCAACAAGACATTGTAATGGGGAGTTTTCTAGTGTGAAAGAAAGGAAACCCCAGAACAAAGCTAAAATAGGGGTCCAAATTTTTCAGGAGTCCCTTTTGTGTTTATTTTTACATTGACTCAATCTCTTGATTGATATCTGTAACAAACTCCAGAGACATAAAAATTGCTAAAATGATTTTACTTTTAGAAGAATTATATATACAGTAAGAATAATACTACCACAGAAATCAGTGGACTGGCTGCTCAGAAATATTAATCATCCATAAAATACACAGGCCACAGTCTCAGCTGCCTAAAAATCACTGCAAAACCTTTGCAATCAAAGAAAAAAAAACATTAAAGAAGTGTTGATTAAGCAAGCTTGTTCAGCAAATGGGTACTGGAGTAATTATTCTGTCTACGACAGGCACTGACACAGGCTGCCCTGTAACAAATAATATGTTACCACTGGTCAAACTTAATTAGTACCCTCAGAACCACAACAGCAAAGAAAGCACAACAAAATCCCATACACAAGTTAATTCACATTTAAATTTCACAGGTAACTGAGATTCACTGAAAGGCGTAAATGACGCAGGGGCAGCTGTTAGCCTAGTGGTTAGGGTGTTCGCTCTGTGATCAGGAAGCTGTGGGTTTGATTCCCAAGACTACTAAGCACCTCTGAGCTACACTAAGCAAGGTTCTGTCTGCACATACTTCTCCCTGGGTGCTGTGGTCCTGGCTGCCTGCTGTTTCACTTGGTGAATGGGTTAAATGCAAGAATTTCATGCTGTTCACACTGTGTGGTGTGTTCACGTATGACATAATAGTCAATTTTGGTGCAGTCTTCATATGAATAAATGCAATATACAATAAATACAAAATGCCAGCCTGGGCTCTGGCCACAGCACAGAAACAGCATTAGTAAATTATCTTTTATGGTCTGCTGACAAAGGCTTTGCTGGTTCTGCTTGTTCTGCTTGACCTCAGTGCGACATTCGACAGCACTGACCACTCTACTAGACAGATTAGCAAACCTGGCCAGAGGGTGATAGTAGCCTAGTGGGTAATGTATAGTAGCCTACTAGGATAGTAGCCTAGTGCTTATGAACCCAAAGACCATTAATGAATCAACAACCAGCACCGAGTACTGCTCACACACGGAAATCAGCCAGCAGGCTCACTTCACACATCTTAATGACCCAAACAGGAATCCCAGTGCCTTTACTGCTGGCAACATTAAGACAATGACAAACACCCCTAAAAGTATGTATTGACCATCACCACTAATATAGTAATCACAGTTCATGGTATAGTTCCAGGGAACATTTTTTCCCTTATGTGGCCTTTAATGTATCATGAGTCACTCCAGGTCCATATATGGAGTTATTTGATCAGGAATGCAAATGCCAATCATGATGCTTTCCAAATTATTACAGTATCAGCAGGAATTAACCCTCCTATTGTGTTCATATTGTGGTCACTTTTGACCGGGAACATGTTAGTTGATTATAAATCCATGATAATACATATTACTACCTAATATTGTGTTGGAACTTTCTACTCAAATTTATGTGAACATTACAAGTTTTGAACTTACATTTCCTATTAATGGCTTGTAGGCCTCATTCACATAAGCTTGTAAAGCTTATTATTTCACTGACTTTGCTGGAAGAATGGTAGTGCCGCATTAAAAGGAACAGAGCTCTACTGCCAATGTTTGTCAGTATAGACAAAAAATAGTAACAGTGTGGCTTATATAGCAGAAACTATATGAGCACTGGAGTCTATATGCTTTTGGCCATGTTGCGTACTTCTTGCCGGATAACTGTTCACGGCTTCTTCTGCAGCGCTACAACTGGTCACGAAATCCAAAGGGGGGCATGTATGTCATTTATCTCTGAGTCTCCTTCTCTGAGTCTCTCTTTTGTCCGTTTTTCTTTATTTCTTCCCGACTTCTATTATTCCATCCATCAGACAGCACCAGTAAATCAATTATAGAATTAAAAGGCAAGAGCTATTTTGATATTGCACCTACATTACCGAATTACCCTTCAATTCTTGAGGCACTCTTAATAAAGCAAGGCGAGTCACTGGTCGAACTCCGGTAATCACATCATCCATCATGCCGCCGGACACATTCCTCTTTCAACCATTCCACAGGCCAGCAAATCTTGAGAACACAGCTGAATCCAGCCACGAGAGGTGAATATATTATGGCCATATCTGCAAGATGAGAATTTATTGTGCTTGGTCCCCGCTGACTATAGATATTCACATAAAAAGGAATGAGCCAGAACCCAGAGAGGAGGAGTGAGAGCACAGAAAAAATGAAAGAGTCAAACACTACCTGACATAATACTTACATTACACCCCCTATATGTAGATGAAATGTTTTTTTTTAGCTCATAAAAACTCAAGTTGCTCCATGAAAGGCAACTGAATGATGTCTCAGGTTCCTTAGCAGCTAAAATGTGAATGTAAAAGTCAAGTAGTTTCTGAAGTTTCTGAAGATCAGTCAGGACAGCTGGGGTACACATGTCGCCAGGCAGCTCATATAAGGCCAACCAGAGTAGTGACACTCCTGCTGTGTCTGGAGTGGTTCATTCTGCTGTAACATTCATTACTATAACACACACTGCTACACTACTGCTTACATTACACTGTTTACATTACTCTGGTCACTCTGTTATATTACTCTGTTTACATCACTCTGGTCACTTTGCTCACTCTGTTTAATATTGCTGCACTATTATGGCACAATGCACTTTAACATTCTATTTGCACAATGTACATATTGCTGCTATATTTATATGAACACATTAAAAAAGTAATTTACTTAAGATTTGTGTTTAGAAAATCTCAGATTTATATTTTTTAATTTTACATTTTTTTTTTAATCTTTTTATTTGATCTGTGTTTTAGTAAATTTCCAGATCTCTTTAATTTAAAATGTAATTATTGTTTATAATGTTTGCACAGTCAATAAGGAGTGGTTCAGGATACATTTCACTGTGTGTTGACTACGCATGTGACAAATAAAGAATCTTGAATCTTGAAAACATTCTCTTGCAAGTGTGTTGTCTACCCCAGGCAAACAACACACTTGCAAGAGGTCCTCGTGAGATTTTATTTCAGGCGTCTTGGCGGGAAATGCAAATAAAAGAAAAACACTGATAACAGCGTAGCATAATGCCCAAACAGAAACAGGCTCAAAACAAAGCACCAGATACAGCACTGCTCAGCTAAACAGAAAAAAGTCCAGGAAACACATGAATGAACCACTTAGGTCAACCTGCCCAGTGTCTTTGATGCTGAAGCGGGACTGCCAGGCACACTATTTCAATCTACACTATTTAAGAGGACACAAAACTAACAAACATGTCACACTAGCCAGTATACACAAAGAAAAATAGATGTTAGATTCCAGTTCAGACAGTGTTTTTATAGAGAGAAATGCAGAACAGGTGTTGACAATCAAATAAGCAGGGGACACCAAAACAAGAGGGAAAGGTAAGTGGGAAGTGCCAGGCTCAGCATTCCGGCAAAGAAAATGGCTACAGGCATGGCACACAATTTTGAACTTTTTTTTTACCTTTTCACCTCAACTCTAAATGTTATGAAAGTAACTTGGACTCTTATTATGTCAAAAAATGATAATAGAGCAAACAAATGAAAAGGATACAACCAGAAATGTTTAACTTAGTCACTGGGATGGAAAAAAAAGGACAGTGAATAAGGACAATTATTCACTGTCCTTTATTTTCTGAAACATAATAAGCAGAATAATAATACGCAGAATAATTATAATTAGGGGTGGGCATAATTAATTTTTTTTATCTAGATTAATCTCATTGTAAACTTGGAATTAATTTAGATTAATCCAGATCACTTTAATTTCATTTTGAACTCAGTTTAATACATTACCCTTGAAGAAATGTAAATATAAACCCGAGGTTTAAATACGGAAATGTCAGGAACGAGAGAGCGAGAGAGTAAGAGAGAGAGAGAGAGAGAGACAGAGAGAAAGAATAAGGGAGAGAGAGAGAGAGAGAGTAAAAGAGAGAAAGAGAGAGAGACGATCCGCACGCTCTGGAAAAGTCACGAACGAGAGAAAGAGAGCGAGAGAGACAGAGAGACAGAGAGAGCGAGAGATTATCCGCACGCTCCGGAAAAGTCAGAGAGAGAGAGAGAGGCACAGAGAGTGCGCGCGAGAAAGAGAGCAAGAGAGAGAACGCACACTAGAGAGAGAAAGCGACAGAGAGAGAGAAACAGAGAGAGCGAGACAGACAGACAGACAGAGAGAGAGAAAGTAAATCCGCGCTAAAATATCAAGGTGAAAGTCATCATAGCTTGCGTAGTACAGACCCAGCTCCCAACCCAACTTTGTGAATAGATTAACGGCGATATTTTTTTATCGCGCGATAAGAGTCTCACATTAACACAGCACGTTAACGCCGATAACGGCCCACCACTAATTATAATACATGTTGAACAGTGATGACCAGCACAAGGCTTTGCTAGGAAACAAGTGGGGTCAGAAACTAGACAAGAAGACCCTGACAGAATGTATTATTCTTTATCTTCAAACAGATGCTGATGCAAGAAAAAAATTATTCTTGTCATAGACAGACATAGAATCAAGTTAAGGACGCTGGAAGGTAGGGAAAGAGAGGTTACAATAATAAAGTCCAGGTAACTACCCGGAGAAGGTATTCCCTCTTTTCTGTTTTCTTCACCGTTCTGATTGTTGACATGACATGCACTACTGATACTCCTCTTACTTGTTAGTTTGCTGGCACTCAGTCATTAGTTCACCTAGTTATACTGGTAGTTCTTATTTCTCAAACGGCTTGTCCTTTGCTCCTAGCTATCTACTCTCCCTTGTGCCTCCTAGCATTTTCCTCTCCTCTGTAGTTTTCCAACCATCCCTGCCAATCTCTCAGCTCCTCCTAGCGTTCTCTTTCCTTCACCATTCTCTCAGCCCCTTTATCTTCTCTGCACAAGCTCTATCATTTAACTTCACCTCAGTTTAGTTTCATTCCTCAGTTTTTTTCCACTCATATTTTTTCTCCTTCTGTTACTTTGAACATTACTCAGTCATTTAATTTGCTCTATGTCTCTTTAGATCACTGCATTCATTTGTATCTCTCATCTCGCTCTCACCTCAGATTTTTCCTTTCATATTTGCTTATGTTCTTGCCCCCTCACCCATTTAGTTAATTTTCAGTTGCTGGTCATTTTCCATTTTTTTTCCTTCTTTCTTTTCCTTTTATTTGATTGGGTTTTTTTTTATTTCTTAACAGTTATTTTATTTTATTAGTAGAACCTTACAGAAGCTTCTCTCTCTCAAGCCCCATCTGGTGGCTCATTGTTATGCTTGCCATCTGTGCCATGAGTGGATTTCGAGACCTGGGTAAGCTGACTTTGCTCTGAAAGTGTCATGTTATTAATAACATTTGTTTTTAGATACTGCTTCGCATTCTGTTTGGGGAATACTGTTCATTTCATTTACTGTCCAACCCAATTCATAAATTCAAAAATTTCCACAAATAAAACAGCAGCATTAGAGACAGTGATCACACCACAATAAAATCTTATTTCCTTATTTCAGAGCCTCAAATCATTGCCCACACCATTCAAACAGTCAATCACCTGATTGCTTTCTTTTCTTGTTTAGCAAGAAGGAGCAAGATATAAGCATAACATTGAATTAATTTTCCACATAACTAAACAGCAAGAGAAAGAGAGGGTGTAAGTGAGAAAGAGAGAAAAACACGACAGCTTGCAAAGCTTATGCATAATCAAATTGAGGACACAGCTGGGCACTATAACACATTTGTGTGAATTTGCTGAGCATGGCTCCCTCTTGGTCTTGATGACAAGTACAAACCACACAGAAGTGGTCAAACTCTGTTGCTGATGGTGAGGAAAAGGATTTAAAAAACAGATATGTTGGATCCCATGAGTGCACATGTACTGTATTAGCAGTCAGAAAGAACATTAACATACTAAATGCACAAGAAACATACAATTGTATGTGAAGGTTTGTAGATTTTCTAATGGAATACAACATCTTAATGGAACAAACTTAAATATGCCACATTTCTTCTTATTAGTTTTATAAAGTGGCATGTACAAAAGTTTGGATACCCTTTAGCTGATACACTAGTCTTATTTTTAGGATCTTAGATCCTGCTAAGCTGTCACAGACTCATGTAATTAGCAGAGGATCTGAAAAGATTATTGACAAGAGAAGACTATAAAAGACATCCAAACACTTCCTGTAATTTTTACATGAAGACATTAAGATTGGGTGGAAATATAAATGTATATTATTTCACAATACCTAGTCATTTTAAAGATACAAGATGTTTCATAATATTCCAAAACGGACATAATAGGCCTGTAGTGCAACACTTACATAATTTATTATTTTTATTCATTAGTACTCATTAATGAATTGGTACACACTCAAATTCAACATTTTTTAACCTCACCATGAGCGCTGGAACATAACTTTTAACCTAATTAAAATTACAGGTCTAATCAGACACGGGATTGTTTGACACCAAAAAAAATAAATCAACATTCTAGTATGATGGGTGTGTCTGCTTTCTCGCCACTAACTGGTCGAAATGAGGATTGCACGCCGGCAGAGCCACTTGGGGTGAGTTTCTGAGTTCAGCCTGATTCTGTACTTGTTTTGTGGCTGCCGAGTGGGAAAAGGTCTCGCTCAGATCCGTGGAACAGGGGCACATCACCCCTCTCTGGACTGGCGAACGGATCTCGTATCAGAGCGTGCCGTGAAGTCGAGGTGGCGGGGGGTAGCGTGGCATGCAGTGACAGAAGCGCTGAGATGAGACCAGCTCTGACTGAATTTTGATTGGTGCAGAAGCGATGCGTATCATCCCAACTGCTTAACGGATGATGCCATCTCCACCACCCTTCACCTGGCCCTCACCCACCTAGTCCTGGGCATCATCCCAGGACTTCTTATGGCCCCTCTTGAGGTTCCCTTGAGTGACACGACCATGGTGGCTTTGATCAGTGGGGAAAAAAGGTGGTGCAAAGAGGACTGGTGACGAACCAACAATCTATCTCTGAATGTAGACAAAAGAGATTGTTGTTGACTACAATAGGGCACAATGTATTCACTCTCTGCTGAGCATCAATGGCTCTGAAGTGGAGATACAGAGCACCGTGTTCATCTCACGTGGACCCTCAACATCAGCTCCATCAATAAGAAGGCCCACTGTTTATGGAGACTGAGTAGAGGGCACACACACCCTTAAACCTGACCCTCATTACATTCTACAGAAGAACTACAACAATTTCTAAATCTAAAACTGATTAACACAAACACATCCCTTAACTGAACTTTTTATTCTCCTAACACAATTAATATATACACCGAACTGTTCTACCTTAAACAAACAACTTACAAACAACTGCCACTGTAAATATTTTATACTGCACATTCTCTGTCCTGCTGCCATGATTATTATTACACAATAATTATTTATCATTGTTTAGTACTATTCTGAATTTTTGCACAAATAATGACTCCACTGCTAGAATACAGTTTCTCATATAATACTGCATTCATTCAAACATCGCACTAAATGCTTTTCTTTCCTGTTGGTTTTTTTGCTGTTTTCTTGTGTTTTTCTTACCGACTCTTTCCTGCTTTCTTTGCACTGTATTTTGTCCTTTCTGTACTTTTTCAGTCTTGTGGTGCCCTGTTTTTATTCCTTTGAAGGAATATTGTTTCATTTCACTGCATAATACATATATGACTGAAATGACAATACGCCTACTTGACTTAGTTCGGAGCTAATGAACAAAATAAGCCTGAGGTCTATATTCTTATCTTCTTAAGTGATACGAGCTGATAAACAAAATGGAAATGAGATTACCCTACACTGCAGTGAGGTATTTCACAGTGGAATCTACTGCTATTACTACATTAAGAGCTTTTCTTGCGATAGCAACAACAAGCTGCCTGCCAGCATATAATAGTAAAAAAAAACTTTGAGCTTGACCATACAAGATGTACGCCAGGCACAGCCGGGTTGCTGTGGTGACATGTCCCTGCACTCATCTCATTAGTGCCAGTGTTTGTTCACTGGGCAGATTCAGTAACAAGACTGGACATGGTAAACCCTCCAGGAGCAGATACTTTTTAATGTGAGAGCATGCTCACACAGCTACCGATTTTTGGGGACTATATATACAGTAATTTGATTTGCTGGAATAAGAGAACTGTGTGACATACATTGCCTGTCCATTGCCTGTACATGCTAGGTGAAAGTGCTAATCGAGTCTCATGTCCTCAGTCAATTACACAGGATGATCAGAAGAATAACTGATCGCCCCATTGAAATATGAGAACCTCTAATCTACTCCTATATTCCAAATGTCTATCAAGGGAAAATATCATGGGAAATACTGTTAACTCACAAACCTTCCCCATCCCCTCCCCCACCCTTTTCTTTCTTCTCTCATTTCAGCCAGTTTGTTACCGTTACATAAATGCATTTGCGAGACACTCTTATCCACACTGTAAATGTCAAATACATTTGCAAACCATGCAAGCTTGTTGCTTTGGATCAGTCATTTTACTTCTTATATTAAACATATTAAACTTGTTATATAGCATTATTTTCTACATTGTAGATTAATATCGAAAACATTATGAATTATGCAGTAAATGAAAAAAGAGTTAAACAAACAGAATATGCTTTGTATTAAGGTAATGATGGACAGTTGTTTCTTTTTAATCAGTGGTTCTTGCCCTATGTGGAGTGGAACCGTAGTGGAATAAGCTGGCAACAAATGCCATTAATTAGTTCTGCTAATTAATTGACAAATGTGCAAAAAAATGTGCAAAGCTATCATCAGAGCAATAGGTGTTCAATATTAATCTACAATGTAGCCAATAATAAAAACAAAGGTAATTGTTGAATGAGAATGTGTGTTCAAACTTTTGACTGATAGTGTAGGCAAATGTAGCATTAGCAGTTCAAGGACTCTTATTAGTGAAGTGCTGTGCTTGTTCGAATGGGGGAATTGAACCTGCAGCATTGAGGGGTGTTGGCTACACCATCACAAACACCATGCAGGCAATCTCACCTGTTATTCCGTTGGCAGCTGACAACCAGCCTTATTCCTGAAGTTACTTCTTTCATTTAAGAAGGGTGGAGGTAGTTCAGTGGGTAGGATACTTGCCTACAGACCAAGAGGTCATGGGTTTGAATCCTACCTTGAGCACCATCACTGGGTCCCTGAGCAAGACCCTTAACCCTAAGTTGCTCCAGGGAGAGACTGCCCCCTGTAGTTAGGGAATGGAAGTCGCTTTGGATAAAAAGCGTCTGATAAATGTCGTAAATGTAAATTTATAGCATCATCTTAGTACAAAAAGGACATTACTGGTTACCAATAAACTTTGGCTACATAAATAGATTTGCTGTTTCCTCATGAGGCCCGAAGGCCTCCTTATTGATTAGACTGATGAAAAGGGAAATTAGAGGATCCTTGCCACTCTTTCAATTTTCTATTCTGTCCAGGTCTCTGTCAAGCATATTTCCATGACAAATGTTACATAGACTGAGAGATTAAGAAAGGGAATTTCACAGAGACACCAGGGACAAAAAATTGAGAATTTGCAAACGAAGTTGGCAAGATTCTGGCAGACACTGAGGAAACCAAGTAATTGCTCTGAGCATGTTACGAGAGGATGGAATTATAAGAGTGTAGCTCAGTGCCATAAGGTTGCTGTCTGCACACAGTAACCAAGCCAAGCCAAACTGTTGTCTCTCACAGTTACACACAATTCTTTCAAAGAAATTGCACAGTGAGATCATAACACCTGCTGAGTGCCTGCTCACTGCACACATTCCCACTTTAAGCAAAAACGTGGATAGAATCAGTACTATATTTTCAGAATCTCTATATCATATTTTTGGTTCTCTATACTAATTATTGTACAAAATTGTATTATTATTGTATTATGCAATCATTTATAATAATATGTTGTAATAACTGATGGATTTATTCAGGGTGTTTCTCCACATTTTTCCCAAGGACAGGTTAAGGTTAAGTGATGGATGGATGGATGGATGGATGGATAAACATTGCACTGAAGAGGGTGCTGAACTGTGAGCATAAATGTGCACATGCACGCACACACACAGTCACTTCTCATTCAAACTCTCCAAAATGTAAACAGAAGGTCTGTTCTCCTGCTGCAATGGTGCTGCAGGTTCCTGCCAAAACACATTCATGGTTTTTCTCCCCAACCTCAAAACAATCTCTTAAACCACACAGACAAATGAACAGCACAGCAGAGTAAGGGCAAGAGTATGGCAGACTGATCTAACTGTCACTGAAAACAATACATACACAAATCAGCCCTAAAACTGTAAAGAAAGCCAACCGTGTAACTGAAACGAGGAACTGGTCGCTTAAATCTGAAAAATGATTTGATACCAAATATCTGACAGGACGTCCTGGTAGCACAGTTACTCTCAGTGTCTGCTGGAGTGGCAGAAGGGTGAGAGAGAAAAATGAGCATGATGAAGGTTCATCCATTATACTTGTTTATAATGGGTTTGAGCTCGCATGATGAATTTGAGGTCAAGCCAGTGGCAAATAGGAAAAATGATTTCGTACAGAACGTAAACTCAAATTTGAATAAACAATAACCAGGTATTATTAAAAGCACCATAAATCCGTTTTCTCCAAGCAGAATCAATATTTGAACTGTCATGTCGACAACTGAAACTAAGAAAAACAAAAATTAAATAAAATTCTAAAGCATTTAGTTCCACTCCTTTTACTTAGCTTGTATGAAAGCTATATGTTCTATAATAAAATGGTTGGTTTGGAGATAGATTGTTTACATACATGTGCATACACCGATAAAGCATAGCATCAAAACCACCTGCCTAATATTGTTATAGCCTTCCAAGCGACAAATCTGACATTATACAAAGACATTGTTCGATGAGAAATGTAATTAGTGAGCTTAATTTAGAATATTCATTAGGTGTCCGTAGACTCAGTACTTCAAACACAGTGTAATAGCTCTGAATGTAATAAGCACATGAATTGTCCAATGTCCGGCTCACCCTCTGAAATTGATGCACTGTGTACTCACTCTTCCACACACATGCACAAACATACACCCATGCATTATTTCCACTGCTGAAAATGTTACAGTCATGCTGTATTTACTCAACTGTTTTCTTAATGACTGAGCAGTGACCTCCAAGCAGCTCAGCACACAACCCAGCAGGCTTAGATGTAGCGTTCATGAGCCCACTGAGAGAGCATCAGCCAATAAGAGAGAGCGCTGATGCTGAAACAGGAAGTCACATTTCAGACACATAAATGACTGAAGGAAACCAACAAATTTCCCTTTCTCTGAAAAAAAAAATCTAATAAAACACGTTGCTGTCTGGCTTTCCCTGTTCTCAGCCTCTTTGCTGTCGGGACTTATCTTGCTCAAGCCTCTATTATCATAGTACTGTAATTCAGGAAATTAGCGTTATCTAGAGCCAAACAGTGCTAAGCAGTGTTTAAATAACATATTTTATTAAGAATATATGATGGTTTTAATAAACATTTTAGTTTGCTTTAATAAAGCTAATGAGTCCATATATCCTGAGTTCTGGTTATGTAATAACAATCTTAAACTGGTATAGTTTGGTAAAACTGGTCTGTTTGTTGCATGTTCCGCTTTTAAAATGACTGTAAAGGGAATGTTACACAATTCAAAATATGGTAATCCAACATAATGCACATTTACAAAAGGAATCTTACTATTTAGTTTGAGCATCCAGTGATATATCCATCCATCTATCCACCAAGGCTGAGGCCAATTTCAATGGTCATTAGGCAGACACTAAATAGAACTTCAAAACTAAAATCTATCAGTAATTATCATTAATCACTAATAATGATCATTAATATTGATCAAAAATATTGCAAAAAATATCACTAAAACTGAAAAGCAAAATCACAGTGTCTTAATAGCACAGTAGCACTAATAGACAATAGCACTAGCACTAGGCTTTGGGTTTACCAAAAAAGAATTGGTAAGGAAAAGAGATAATGGATTTCTGCCACATTTCACTTAGAATGACAGTGAATGCAAGTACCCTGATTGCTTAGGAGGCATTTTCCGCTGCTCTTAATTTGCAATGACCCACCTAGTGTAACTGATGTCATGCAAGTAATGACAAAATGATTTAAACAGACTGGAAGAGAAAGCCATTTTGATTGTGCCTTTAGCAGCCAATGATTTATAGGAGTTTCCCATCCAAGATCCAAAATCCTTATGTGAAAAGAGTCTTCCAAGCGTCTTCTACCCTAGAATCAATTATTTAAAAACATTTTCCAGCCAAAATCACTAACACATGATTCATTAGTTTACAGTTTGAAGTGATTTACTAAACATTACACATCTCTGCCAGGAAAACAAGCAAACAGTGCATCTGAGCTATCACCATCACTTCCTGGTAAGTAATTGTGTAATTCTGTTGATTGTCTACCACAAAACATCTTTATTGCTGATCTCTGTTTCCTTCTACAAAACATTTTGGAGAAGGTCGTTAAATCAGTCTCTATGGTACAAAGCAAAGGGACAAAGGAATGAATAAATGAAAGATGAAACCAAAACAGCTGGCCAATTCTCAAAAAATGTTGTCCCTTTCATGGATAGCCAGCTCTGTTTGCCTCTTCCACTTTCTCCGCCCAGTGTGGACATATGTTACTTTGGGGGCTGGCTTTAGTATCCTCCAAAAGCAATTTGGACATGGCTTCAAAAATTAATTACAAACAAATCAATATAAATGGTCTAAATGACATAAAAAGGAAACAAATGTCCTTTTGCAATCGTAGCCCCTAAATTTCTCCCTGGAGATCAATGAAGTACATCTAATCTAGTACATCTTGTGGCTTGTGGAGTCGTTTTAAACACTATGTACACTTGCTTTCAAAATAAAATAAGATCTCTTTTATGTCCAGTCTATTTCTCCTAGACATAACTAAGCTTAGTTAAATAAGCTTTCTTCTCCTTTTCTCAAATAATCAGATCTTGAGAAAACCATAAGATCCGAAAGAAAACTTGGCAGGCTTATATCTGAACCTGTACAATATCTGAAATGTGTATTACTGATCAAATTTAAACACTTAGATAGTTCTGAGGTTGTTAAAAAGAAGAAAAGTGAGGAGCCTATAGGCATAGCAAAAGAACTTGATATTTTTTTGCTCCATTTTCCTAATGTGGGTAAAACTTCAGTAATTTCCAAATAAGCAGATGATTTGTTTCTGATGAGATAACGAAAAGACCATGGTGGGAAGCAAAATCTTCCTCTGGATTATTTTCAGCAGACCATTCTGATTTCAATGATGTATATAAAAATTCTGGTCTTGAATTTAAGAAATATGATTTGATAGGAAGAGGCAGTTCATTCCACCACTGGGGGGCAAAGACTGAGAAGAGTTTAGTCGCATACAAGGAATTTGATTCTGGTCAGTGGTATCTCTCAAGCACGACAGTATAAAACAACAAAAATATGTAAAGATACAATGAACAATATACTGAATATATATAGAATAACTGAGCAACCTTGACAGTCATAATATAATTATTAGTTTTCCACACATATGGAGAGACATCTTGTCAAAGACTGATAAAATAAAATTCAAACAAAAATATATAGCTGTAACTGTTTGTAGTGAGCACTGCCTCTGTAGCATTTTGCTGAATCTCTTTCATCATCCGCCTTCAAAGATCTTTCGTTTATTGGCATTTATGTGCTGTGACACCAAAGACCAAACAGTTTCCCCATATTTGTTTGAGCACTTGTGTTTTGTTCATTTGTAGTTCATGAATACATGTCATGGCATTAAAAAATTAATATGATTTTTAACCAATGAATGTAACTAGATACAACGGGAAACATTACAAACAATATGATAATAAAAATGAATCATGACAGCCTTAATGTAGCGAGAGAACGAGAAAGCGAGAGCGAGAGAGAGCACCAGAGAATGAGCTAAAAGGTCAAAGACTGTGTATGCGTGTGTTTATGTCAGGCGGTAAAACACACAAACTGCAGTGAGTGACAATACAGTTAATGCAGAAAACCTAACCAGGTTTTGTAAAGAATAAAACAGAAAAATGAGACCCTTACAATTTCCTTATAGCCTCAGTGTGCTAAATATATTTATGTGACTATGTCCTAAGGCCCAGTGTTCAATCTCTCTCTCTCTCTCTCCCTCTCTATCTCTATCAAGCCTTATATAGCATTCTCGGATGACTGAGCACCTAACTCTCCCTGCCTTCTGCAATACTCGGCCTTCACAAGCATGCCACAGACAACCAGACTGCGTCCATCCCTTTTTTGAGATTTCAATGATATTTAACCATTTTATACTATAAATGGTTAAATATAAAAGTATAATTTAATTCACTTCAGTCCCAGCCAAAAGCACCCAAAGGAAGAAAAAAAGGATTTCCGTTATTTCTTTCTTTAGAAATCACTGTCCATAATACCGGGGGTGTAACTGCACATGTAATTATGACAAGCCATCACGCTATGGATGTTTTGGTTTGGTGCATGATGTTCTAAACAGAACACATGGTGGCCTATATATACATGGTGCTGATTATGTAATGCATTAATGTATTCACATTCATCGTTATGCATGACTCATTGTGCTAACTAGCCAGGCATCTTTTACATTTGGCATCTTTTACCTTTGTTGTGCTATTATTTATTGCAAAATTACATAATAGAAAGGAATGGAAATATTGATGTGAAATAGATTATTCTTTAATTATTGCATATTATGTGTTATTGTTGCCAGTGCTCTGAGGGTAAAGACGAAAAGAAACTATGCATAAACTGAAATATGTGTGGTTATGTTAGTGATTTGGTCAGTATCTCACCTGGTATGGTAAAATCGCAACAGATTCCATTAATTTCCTCAAACATATGTAAAGAGTAGAGGAGGTACAGGAGAACTACAGAGTACTGAATTAAACAGTTTGCATGAGATCAAATTTAAATGATAGGGCTGAAATCAGATTCTAGAAGAGAAACGAATTGTGTTTCAGGCTGACTACAAACATTTACTTACTGCCTGCTGGATATCTTCTGCAATGCAGTAACAGAATTAAAAGTACGGTCGATTTTGAAACATAAATGCTGTTTATAAGGGTGATTTTGAGAACAAGCTTTTGTGCTCACTTGGAAAATTCAAGTATTATATGCGTCCCAAATGCCATTCAGGCCTAGAAAATCACAGATGTTAGCTTTAAGCATTATTTTATGGCCACTGCTAAAACATTTAAAGATACATACTTTTTTGATTACTTTTTTCTGCACTGTGATTATTTAAATATTAAAAAATTGATAACAGTACTTAATCAAACAACATTAATCGAAATATTTCACAGCATATAATTATTTCACTGTGTATAATTAAACACGTTATTCCCACCATATATTTGCATCGCTCAATACTTATGCTTATTTACTACTTATGTTCATTTATATTATGGTTTTTGGTTGGTATGCATCACTCAGTTCTAAGTTGACCATTGTTGGTTTGAGACCTTCATGTTAGGGCTGTGCAATGCCTTTGTAAATGTGGGTATTGCAAGTGGCTGTGATATACAGATATGGCTTCTGACTAATCAGAAAGGACTGTGTTGCTGTGCTTTGTTTTCTCCTATGTTTGTTAGTCTTCTAATGTGTTAATGATATCTGGTCATTTAAAAAAGGAGAGAGATAGCAATAAAGAAATAAAGAAACACAGAGAGAGAGAGAGAGAGAGAGAGAGAGAGAGAGAGAGAGAGAGAGAGAGAGAAAACACTAGAAAAAAGACTAACAGAGGGAGTATTACTGCGTCTGAGTGCTTCTCAAGATCTTGAGAAGGCTGGCACTGGCAGCAGGTCTGAGTGAATGGACAGACCTTGTCCTTCATCACAGGCTGACAGAGCATAATGGCTTCTGCTAATGGAACTATGACTGAGCACGCTCACTACTGCATACCCCTCCCCCGTTTTACTTCTGTAAAGCTCCCTCCATCATGGCAAGAGAGCAGGGAAGAACATGACTGCATGGTAAAACCAGAGACAGAAAGAGAGAGACAGAGCTCATATTATTACAGGGGGAGCTGTAGGAAAAGACTCATGGCTTTATTTTTACACCAAGGGCCCGGACAATGACTGGGATATTATTATCCCGTGCTCACACAGGATGTTAATTAGAAAATTAAGTTAACGGTCTTCAATGGGATAATGGTTTTCTGTTTGAAGAGAGAGAACTATTTTTTAAATGATCAAAATTGGAGACTGAGAACTCAATAATTCTTAGTACTTATATTTACTGAATGTAAAAGGTTGAGGAAAATTAATCTTAAATGTTTATTAAATGTCTTTACTCAAAAACTCAAATGAGCCAGTTATTACCTTCCCCTCATTTTGTGTAGTGTAATGTTTTGCAATACTTGAGAATCCACAGGAGGGGATTTTCAGCATTTCCTCAACGTAGAATCTCACGAGATTTTGTAGTCTTGAGTGTTCTTCTCTGCACTCAAACCACAGGCTTTCAGTTGAATTAAGTCAGGAGCATGAGATGACGAAGGCAAAAGCTTGCTTTAGATAATTCTCCTTCTAGACTCAACCACAACCATGTTGTCTTTTTGGCAGAGCCAGTCAGTTTTCTATTTAAAATCTCCTAGCATGTCCTGCAATACATAATGCCATATATGTGAACAGTTCTGTCAGGACCTTTGAAGGAGAAATAGCCGTACAGTGTCACATGAATGCTCGTTTTTTCTATAGCCATCTTTATTTCTTCATCATACATATCTCAATTTTTATTACATCTGACCACAGCACCCTGTTTCATGCTCTTAATCTCCCACGGTCGTTCAATCAGATTGTGACATTTTCGTACACAGCAAACAATCCAGTGACCCAAGAATAGGGGTCATCCTGGAAAAGGCTACTTTTGTAAGTGATGAGTCAGAGAAGGTTTACTTACTTATATTGATTTGCATAATAAGACTTTTATGCCTAATTGTAGAGGTTAAGGGTTCAGGCCTGCACTGTTCTCTTGGTGTATGCCACTCCCTAATTTGTGGAGAAAATGGCGAAAGATGACACATCTGATAACAGGGGTTACGACACAGATCCGTTCCTACAACAGTGATGTAACCCGAATTTTGGTGTCACCCCCTAGCCTAAGTCACTTAACTATCCTAACACAGTTGAAAAATCATAATCTAGAACATAAAAACACAACTTAGCCACAGAAAAAGGAACATAAATATACTGTACATGTTGTTACTGTACTGTAGAATGTAAAAGACTTAATTGAAGGAAAAAAGCTTTAAGCAGTTCAAAATGGTGTAGGTGAGTGTACTGTATGTCATACATAATAAACAGCATATTATTCTGTCACATGCAACCAAAATAGGGAGTGAGTGTCGTAAACTCAAAACGTCATATGTTGAGCCTGTCATTACCCCAAGGAGGCTCTGTATACGGCTTTATATAAATCAGTGCCTGTGTTTTTTACACCACGAAATGTTAATGAATGATGAGCTTTGGGTCTGCATCTCCATGTTGATGGAAAGACTTCACCATGTAGCTGGGGACAGAGGAACAGATGCTTACAGACTGCATGAACACAAGAACACACCTCTGAATGTGCATCTTCAGTCACACCCTTAAACTGTCTCAGATGATAGGGGTTTCATTGAGTGAGTATGTGAGGTATACTGAGTAAAACATATTCAAGGACCAAGGTGCAGTCTGAAACCATTACTGTGGCTCTTGGTCCTTAAAAATAATAAGGATTATATTTTGTCTTAATCGTGCACCTCATCCAATCTATGCATCTCTTTAAATACAGTGCAACCGCCTACAATTGTGTACAATGCTAAACATGTGCATCAGCAAATTTCCTTCACGAACGGGAAGTGATCTGCTAGCTGGTCACTGCGCTGAATTTCCCAGGTCACGATGTCCTAGGGCAGGTCAGGATGAGGTAAGGCTTTGTCATGGCAACAAGCCTGCTGAACAGAGCCATGAACGCGAAACGGAGCAGGGACATGAAACTTACAAGAGAGAGAGGACTCCCCTACCATGACAACAGATGAATCGGCCAACTGGATGACATCTGCTCCCGTTGAGACTTGACGCAGGCCTGTAGGGAGTGAGTGGGCAGGAGCAGTAGGGGAGAGGGGATAGATGTGTGTGAGCTTAAATTGTGTGGCAGAGCAGCAGGTCATAATGTGTAACTGTGCTTAATTTTGGCTTTAATGAAGCTGTCCCAGATCACAGAAAAGGTGAATGTATCATAGCAACATTAAAGCCAGTAATTTAAGAAAATGTATATTCTAAAACTTGCTGAGTCTGTGTGTTTAAAATAGGTTTTCTCTGGAATGATAAACAGATTCTGGCAACAGAAGAAAGCACAGGATGTGCCAGGAGGGAATGGGTTTCAAACAAAAAAAAATAACTAAAGGCATAAACACAAAAGAACTGGGATCAATATTTAGTTTAACCAACTTGAAATAAGATGCAGGATTCAAGCAACAAACACAGAAACATAAGGACTTTATGAAGCTAGGGACTTCATAGATTCTCCGATACAGGTGACGCATTCATAGTTTTTTTTCCATTAATTGTTGAAAATGACTCCCCACAAATATGAGGCACGAATCATCTTCATAGTGATACCAGAAAAAATATATATAATTCAGCATTTCTGATACATTATTTTGAGGTGGCCACAAAATCAACATAGGTTGGTGGAGGAAATTCATTTGCAGTTTTAATAAAGGAAAATAAATTATGCACACCACAACCCTATTTACAGAAATGTTCCCAAGCAAATGGTGATGATGTTGCCCTAAAGTGATGGTTGAACCAATAGCTGAATAATAGAAACTATTTAATATATTAATAATCATTCATTTAAAAATCAGCCTTTTTTATTGTTTTTATTTTTATTATTTTTTATTGTGTTGACACTTTTGGCTAAATGGCCCAGCCCTTTTAGGACATTGTTGCTTTCAGGCTCCATAGTACCTTAGAGTTAGACACCATAGACAGATATCTCCTCCATTTGCCAAAACATTTTGTCAGTTCCAGGCAAACTTAAAACCAGTACGGTCACAATGCATGTGAATGATAGATTTTCTGCTCCTTATGTGCTTATGGCAAGCCATGGCATTCCACAAAGCTATAAAAATGTGTTCCAGTCAAGGGATTGCAATAGCTATTACACTGTGGGCATGATCCACAGCATTCCAAACAAGGTGTAATGTGCTTGACCCACAGGGCTTTAATCGATATGTATGGGATTTTGGTCAAGATTTAAATGTCAAAATGCACAATTTATTGTAGTTATGACAGATACCTGAACAGCAACAGGCAATTACTGAACGTAACGGCGCTATTTTTTTTATTGCGCGATAATAATCTCGCGCTGTTAACGCTGTTAACGGCCCAGCACTAATATATATATATGTATGTGTGTATTAATTTTTTTTACATTTCAGAAACGCGCAAAAAAACATTAACAGATTTCCCTAACATTAGTTATTGAACACACTTCACCGATGATCTCACTCGCGGATAACTGGTTCT
>JBBPDB010097389.1:0-26101 GCA_037974465.1 Brachypetersius altus
TTAGGGGAGACAACCTCTTTTTAATTTTTTTTAACTTGCATTAGCTGCCCAAAGCCAAAACAACACTTTTAGAGCTTTCAAAATAAAAGAAAATAATGGCAACAATTATTTCCATTGGGATTAAATGGGTTAAGTGATAAAGACATGAAGAAGTTCTCATCTACGTTAGACAAATAAAAACAGACATTTATCTTACACTTATCACATTACTCAGGGTATGGTAGATTTGACTGATGTTTGGAACTGCACAAGGCTATTATGGCCATCCCTTCTCTGTTCAAATTAAAAGTTCAAACTAAAATTGCTTAGATTTCTGTGTGGGTCTGAAGCAAACTTTCCTCTCTGGACTACTGGTGCCATGACTGGAACTAGCGAAAAAGCCAAGCATGAGATATTCCACTAAGTTGATTAACTTTGTCTTTAATGATCATTAGGCACCAGGACTTCAGGATTTCATGTTGAAAACTTCATTTAATAAAGAGCTATGGTTTATGTGTTGCCAGGATAATGAACCAGTATGGATTTTGTGTAATCAAGATAAAAGAAAGAGCTAAACAAGTTGTTAACTGCATTAAATAATCAGTAGTGAGAGGCCAGCAAACATGTTGTTTCACTGTTATGCAAACAATATTAATACAGGAAAGATGTTAGCTTTTTAAACAGGCAAATCTTTCTTTTAAGTAAAGAATGTTTGCCACCATACATTACTTAAATTCTGACTGGTCACCAAACTCACTCCAGTGATTTGGTTGTGTTTCTGGTGCATGTTCCCCCCCAAACACATACACCCCCCACTTGCAGAACCAGGCAACCTTCTTCCACTGCTTCAGGGTCAGAATCTGATGCTGGACCACTATTGGTAGGTTCTCAACCTCCTCAGAACCAAAATTATTAGGAGCAGGCCTTCACACCTCGTGGTCTAATATAACCCAGACCTACGTATGAGCGGCTGAAATGAGATCTTATGTGGTTCACCTGTGGGTAGTTGGTTTTCCTCATCAGCTGATTCTCACCAAAAAACCAAGACAGACTACTCTGAATTAGTTGGCATTTACACACACAATGACCAATTTAATTGCAGTTTTACGCATAATCTTACAGGGCTCTAAAAGTAATGAAAAATGTTAATGGCTTTCCACTGAAATCATGTATTATCAACTTAAAGTTTTGTTCAGTCAAGAAAACGGTTTTAAATAATTGAAACCAGGTAACTTCACAGCATTTTCACTTGAGGTACAGGCTGGTATAGAAGGCAAAAGTAAGGACACTTACTTTGAATTGGAGAGTTGCACTTTCAATAGGTCTGTGTAGTATGTCTCATCCTGTAACTCAGCTGGCTTGGAGGTGCTGACAGAGGACTGGTCCCTAAGTGGCTGCTGACAAATGTGTTAATGCTTGTATTTCACTCTATATAAACTCCAACTTAAATCTGCAATAAAGTATTCACTTTACAATACCGAAGAACCATTTTTAATCAATGGTTGATTGCAAACTACTTTTGTACAACTGAGATGTTTGGATGTGAACTTGAAGAATCTCCTTATTACCTCTACACTTTCCAGCTGTTGCACTTTTCTCATCAAGATTTCAATCTCATTGGTCTTCTCTGACAACATAAACTGTAACCTCTCAAGCTGAGCAGGATCAGCTCTAGTCCCTTGAAGCTGCATAAGATTAGATATCTGGACCTGTGACCACAGTAAGAGGGAAAAAACATTAGCTTTTAGAGTGTCTTCATGTCTCTCTGTTTAAAAAAATTGTTTTTTTTCTTTTTCTTTTTTACCTTCATGCGAAGCATCTGTTGTTTAGTGAAAGCATGCTGCTTTTGAAGAGACTGGTACTGCACTTTCAGGCTAATCAACTGCTTTTCCATTTCCACACGTCTGTCTTCTACCTATTAAAAACATGTATTTCAATCCCAAATCCCAACAAGACATTAAAATATTTAAAAATGCAAAAAAGTCTTTACCTCAGAGAATAAAGAATTGCCTTTGCTGTTTGGATCCTGTGCCTGCTGTAGTGCCTGCTCCAACTGAATCTGAAGGTCTTGGTTAGCTTCTCTGGATTTCTAGGGTAAAACACAAGATCAATGCATATGATGATCAAGGTGTTTGTAGTAGGGAGATGGAGATGGAGATGGGCGTGTGTCTGTAATGGAGCTGCTGTCTGATGCAAGACAAATTTTCAGATAACTCAACCTTACACCTACACTTTAAGTTGTTTAGGGCGGCAATGTCTCATTCAGGTCATGCTGTAAATATGCTGACATTACGCATTTGGCAGATGATCAGGTGTGGCATGTTGTGTTTGCCCAGACTGAGAACCAAATCACAAGCATTTCTGTACAGTGTCAAAAACTGCTGGTTATTAGGCACATAACATTTTGCTGCTCCAGGCAAAACATAATTTTGCCAGCTTCAGTCCTGCAAAATTTGCAATGGGTGGATCTACACAGAAATAACGTCAATCAAATCTCTCCATTCACTCTAGAATCCATTTTGAAAAACAAACAAAAAATAAACAAAACAAACACCCCTCCCCCGCCAAAAAAAAATCTAAAAAGTTTGATTTGGATAAGGACCAATAAATACATAACATGACTGCTGGGCCTGCCAACAGAAGATAAACACAGAAAGACAGAAGTTAAAAATATATTAGAAATTAAGTTAAATCAAATAATAATACATGTGAATGAAACTCACATTAATTTAGCCTCATACTATGTTTTAGCAATGTGATACTAAATCCAAAGTATCTTTAGTTAATGGCTTAAATGTCACTACTCTTAATATTTTTTCAATTCAAGGCATTTGTTTTACAAAGTGAAAACAAATCTGCAAGTGCCTTCTCTTAGTTTGATTGGTGAATGTGTCTTTAGCAGCAGGTTTTAATAAAGGATGGGGTGGTTTAGGTGCAGCCCAATCAACGACACATTCCTCAGTCAGTGAACGTACAGAACTTTCAGAGGACAGTACATCTCTGTTAGACAGACCAAAATGCAAAATCTAAACTACTCAATACAACAGATTTGAATTCAAGCTAAAAATGTTCAATTTCTATTTTTAATAATAATACGAAACTAATTTGGTATCAGGTGACTGTATACAATTATGCATTTCAAATAATAAGGCGGTAAATAAAAATTAAGAAAATATATTCAATTATATTTTAGAAATATAGAAATATAAATAGGTAAATTTATATAAAATAGATAATATATTTTAAAGACTCGGTTCAAAGAAGTCCTTAACGACTGAAAATACTTTGGAAAACAGTATGCAGTAATTACACTGTAGTAAATAGTCTAGTAAACAACAGTTTCAGTCAAATCTGTTTTGATGAGAGTAGATTATAGTGGGACACACTGCACAAAATACAGCCAGACACTGACCTATTCCTTAGTTAAGGAGTTCCTTTACATTATTAAGCAGTTGGGAAATAAAACCAATAATGAACAATTATTAATGAACAAGGATCCTCTTAACTAATGTTCTGTGCCAATATGTATTTGCCACAAAGCTCAATTACAAACTATAATCACATTAGACATGCAAGCATAATACAGGCATAATGAGCGCCTATATATTGTTTCTGCATGAGTCTATTCAATGTTTTCAGTTCAGTTTAATGTATGTTAACAGTGGGTCAAAGGTACAATGAAAATGTGTAAGATGGAAGAAATGAGTCAATTTAGCAAAAGAGCACTAGAAGTATTAAATACAGAATGTGGGCCAAAAAATGTTTAAATAAGAAAAAGAAAAAGGGGAAAAAGGATTAACAGAATTGAAGTGTTGTACTGTACTATAGAACTATCCCCATTAGCACTGGCCATACTTCTGGGGTTATGCTCAAGCGGTTTATTGCTTGATTGCCTGTAAAAGCTAATGGGACAATAATGTGTGGAACTTAACCTCAGGTCTACCAATTAGAAAAGCCAAGAAAATGTTTACCTCCAAAGCATTGTACAAGGACACCACTTCTTTCTCTCTTTCTTCTTTAGCACCTGTAAGTGCCTCCATTTGCCCCTGGATAATGGTATTAGTCAGCTGCAGCTGCTGTTCTTTAAAGTGTGACTCTTGCAGCTCCCGCTCTAAGATAGCCTGCAAAAGAAAAAAACTCCTCAATATTTCAAGACACAGAGTTCTGCAGGTTATCTACTCACTTGGCCTATTAAATTCAGCATATTATTATTTATTAGCATGAAACTTTATTTTTACATTTTGAGAATTCTTAAACATCTCCCCAAAGTCTTAGGCACTTAAAACAAGAATCTGAATATAGGCTTCAAGAAAAATTACACATACTCCATCAAACCACATATATAGATAAAACACGTCAGCATTCGTAATGTATTTGTAGCTAAATTTAAAGGATAGTACAGTATTTTTTTTCCTTAAAATAGTATAAAATGACAGTCTCATGTATTTAATCCGAGATGACACTCTACATCACAGCGGCCTCTCTGGGTCCTATACTTCGGTGCACAAGCAAGGAAGTGGTAGCACCACACATGGGCAGGAGTCCACACCACACTAAAAGCTAATGCTAGCCGACCAGCTCTCCTGGCCATCCTACTCAGCAATGTTTGCTCACTAAGTTTTATGGAGACATGCCTCAGCAACAGTGTTCTGGACATGGGAATTCAGATTAGCAGCTTGCCAATTTTCGGGTAGTACACGAGGAGGGGGGGCTTGTGTGTTTACATCAACACTGAATGTTGTATAAATACTGTGCTGGTCTCTAGCTACTGTCCACTACTGCTAGAATTTGTGACTGTTAGATGTAGATCCTTTTATTTACCACGCAAATTCACCACCCAGCGCTAATACAAAACATGAACTGGCAAAACACAAATCCAGACTATATGGTGTTGCCAGAGATGCCACTTGTGCTTACATAAACATTGCACCATACTGTACCCCGCCCCCACCTCAGATCACATCTCTGAACAGACTGCACATCAGACGTGCCAAGCCAGTTCTAAAGCACATTTAAATCTGGCTCTCAGGTTGCATTTCTGTACTTCAGGATAGCTTTGAGCACACTGACTGGCACATGTGGTGAGGTCTCACTTACAGACGCACTGAATAACTTGTGTGCATGGAGGCACAGAATAACCTAGCAGCCAGCAAGATTACCTTATACCCTCAACAACCAAGTGCTCTGACCATGACTGATGTGAGAACTATTTTCAGAATAGCGCTCAGAGGTTGTGCACACCAGCTGGCAGATGTTCTCACAAACATCTTCAATATTTCTCTGACCTACACAATGGTTTCAACATTATTCAAAGCCAACCCCACTTAATAAAACAATAAATAAATAAACACACGTGACCCCCTAACTGGACCACCGGCACTTTGCACATCATCACAACCAGTCTATCACCACCAATCTTCACCTGGTCCACGCACACCTCCGTCTGCAACTAGATCCTGGAATAAATGATCTGTCAAGATCAGCAGCAACAGCAACAACCTTCTGTCAAAACCACTTATCTGTACTTAACTACCACATGGACATGGAAAAAAATATGCCTATTTCAAAATTTTCCTTTTAAAATGCCAAAATTATTCTTATACCGCCCTCCAGTGTGTTTCTGCACCTTTTAAACCTTGTGTCATATAGCTGCATGACAAAAACTGGTCTTGTGAACCGTTTGTATAATTAGCTACAGCCTCATGCATTGTATGTCTATGTCCAGGGATGGGAATCAGGAACCATTCTATTTGAAAGCCAGTTCCAAATTGTAACATTCTACACACAACTGCCAATGGTACTTTGCCACGGACAAAAAAAAACTGTAAAATACTGGCATTACTCAAACAGGCTTGACAGTTTTTCTAAGTAAAAGATCCCCTAAATTAAAAAATGCTGTCCTGAGATATTCTTAACACATGACCAGTTCTGAAGTAATTATCTCAAAACGTCTGTTTTCAAGGCACTGAGAGTTGATGAATCATGTACATCACAATGTTACAAGATTGTGGTATAGAAGTAGCGGCACAAGAGCACTTAGTGCACTAATGTTATTTTTAATATCAATGGCCAAAATAAAATAATAAATAAGCAAACAGCTGACTGCAAAAAAAATAAATAAATTTAAATTAAAAAAAATAAAATAAATCAAATCATGGCTGGTTCCAGCCATGCATTCCTATTATACAACTATCTCCACGCATCTGTTCATGTTCAAGAAGAATAACAACTGTTTACCATAGATGACTCCAGGTCCATCATGTTTATTTGCAGCTGTGCGATTTCAGAGGACTTAGCTTCATGGGAACATTCCATTAGCCTGCGGAGCTCCTCAGTTTTGTCACTTAAGGTTTGAGACTGCAACTCCAGCTTGTGTCTCATTTGTTTCTCAAGGAGCTGAGCCTCGGCAAGGTCAGCTTTCATTTTCTCCACCTACACAAAAAGTGTGTGCGGTCAGTAAATCAAGTTGGAACTACTGCATCAGATGTTTCAAACCAATACTTACATGTTTATGCAAAACTATCCATTGGATGCCAAAAAATCTGCATTTTGTTTCTTTGAACATTTACCTTAAATCTCAGTAAATGTATCTGAACCAGGCTTACATTTTGGTAAACTTTCAATTCTCCATGCAAGTGTAGGTATTCTGCAAGTATCCAACTTTTTGATCATGTGAAATTGCTGCCATCTCTAAATGTACTTTGTGAAGAAAAATATAGCACCGTTTCTCCAGGTTATGGGCTGACCTTGCTCTTTAAGTTACAGAGTTCCACTGCATGGCTCCTCTCCAACGTTGATTGTTGCTGTTCTAACAAAGTTTTCTGTTGATTTTTAACATAATCAAATTCTGAATGAAGGCTGTCCAGCATTCGACACTTTAGCTCCACTTCTCTCTGCAAGGAGTACTTCTCTTGTTCAAGGCCCTGTTAATACAGACAAACATTTAACGATTTCCTATCAATACAGAACATTACACAGGATATCTGACACAGGAAATGCATCTTTTTAAATCTTTATTGTTATGATAAATACAGTGAGACGCTACTCTCAAAGATTTAAACGTTTTCCCCTTTGCTTCCCTCTGAACATCCCTTGCCAAATGGCATGATTTGTTTGTGAAAAACAACATACAGGGGACAAACCTAAAACGGCATTTTAGGAAACTTCATTGCGTTTGTGGAAAATAAATAGTCATTTTAAATATGATGCCAGCAACATATTCCAAAAACAGCTGGGACAGGGGTATTATTTACCACTGTGTTTCATCGCTTCTTTCATCAGAACTCTGTAAATGTTTGAGTAGTTGGAAAGTGAAATGTTGTCCCATTCTTTCCTGATACAAGATTTCAGCAGCTCAGTAGCTCAGGGACTCCTTTGTCAATTTTCATTTCATGATGTTCCAGATGTTTTCAGTGATAGATCTAGACCACAGGTAGCACCCAGACTTTCCTATTACAAAGCAATGCCATGGTAACGCAAGCAAAATGAGGTCTGGAATTGTCTTTGTAAATAAGCAAGGGCTTCCCTGTATCATAGTTCTTTCATCAAAGCGTATATTATATAAGGCAAGTCTGACACTTACCTCTATTACAGCAGTCATTTCAATTCGTTGCTCTTCCAACTTATTTTGAATGTCTATTTTGTCATCCAACAGCTGAAGCCCATACTGCGCTGCTTTCTGGAGAGCGTTTTCTGCTTCTTCCACCTTCTGCTGCAGTGTCTGAATCTCACGCTCTGTATCTGACATCTGTTGAACATGGGAAAACACACGGTCATTTTAAATGTGATGCCAGCAAAATGTTTCAAAAACAGCTGGGACAGGGGTATCATTTACCACTGTAATGTACAATTTATAAAACTGTTATTTGAATAGCAAAGATTGTATTAATTTATATTAATGACAGAAGAACACATTTCTTGGTAATGAAATTGAAATTTTAAAAAGACATATAAAGTTCTGGAAAAATGTAGCCGTAGGCATAACAGAAACAACAGAAGCAGAGAAAAGAAGTATTTGTTTGATCTTTTAGCATTACAATCCAAAGCACACAACCAAAAAAAAAATGAAAATATTTAATACATTTAACGACACTGACAACATTTTATGGGTTAGGCTTAAATGCAATATTTTTTCTTCTGACACAATTACACACAGCCCATATCTGAGTATGAAATTATTTCAAACATGAACAAGTCTTAGCATGTGCATCATCCTTAGTACTGTTGCAAAGAGTAAGCCCACACTGTGAAAAACACTGATATGTCTCTGCATTTAACCCTTTCACCAATGAAGCTCAAGGGTAACTCGGTGGTGCCACTAGCAGTTCTGGGATTTATGCCCCTGAACTTCTGATCACAGGGGCAACTCCCTAACCACTAGCCCACCAGCTGCCCCAGATATCTCAGATTGCTCCTCATAACGCAGCTTTTCGAGAATGGCAAGAGGAACTACATCAAGTCGGAGGTTTTAAAAAAACAGTTTTGTCTCAGCATCACTAAAATGTTATTGTAAAGTTCTGATTCATTACTTTTCTTTATTATATGTGTTCTGCTGATTTCCACATAATAATAACGTTGACAACAGTAGCAATAAATACAAACTATGTTTAGGCGTGTCCAAACATTGACAATTTATTCAGTAGCCCCAGAAATGAAGCAGTTAGATTTCTGTAATCATTTCAAATCAGCCTCCAGGTCTTCAAAAAAAGAAGCTGAAGTTACCAGTTCATTTCGAAAATGTTTGAGATTGCTTACCGTTATCAAACGGAACTAACAAGTAAATTGCAACGTATTGCACAGCCTCTGTCCACAGATGCTATTTCAGAAATTGAACTGTAAAATCGCTGAAATGTAACCAAACACACCTTTGCTTGGATCTGAAGCGCCTCTACGTTCTTCTTCTTCTTCCTCCTCTTTTGAGTTTGGCGGTTGCTTAAAACCAGCCTAAAGCTTCTTTACTGCCCTCCTCTGGATTCTTTTAGTTTTATTCTGTCCTCAGGAATCATCGCTGTTCCTACATGTCAAGCTACATGTGTGTTATCCTGTCCTGAAATATTGTAGTTTGCTGTTGTTTATTATTTTTTTTGTTTTATCCTGGCCCTCGAGCATCACTGTTTCGCTGTGTCTGGTATAATTTGAAGTTAATTTAGGCGGCCATTGAATAAAATCAGTTACTTAGAATAAATAATGCTTATGTGGATAAGCATTGAATGAAAACTGAAAGCACAGAATTTTAAGAATTTCTCATCCTTACCACTAAGTTACTCCAAAAGTGATCACAATGCTCAAACACTAGAGCTGTGTAGAAACCGCTACAGGGCGCTGTACGTGTAGATCAGTGCATCATTGGCTGTCGTTATACATATTTAGAGCGGGGGGGCTCCGGACCCCTGATGTAGATCTCATGTATAAGCAAAACATAAAAATAAAACACCCAAAGTACAGCAGTCCACAATTCCGAGCTTCTACTGTTTAAAAGAAAGTGGAATTGCAGCACATCACATCGGATAAACATTGTTTACACTCTCACGTTACGTCTGAATTTTTGTAGCATGTAAATAAACACTAACCCCAACTGAATTACCCTATAACGTAGCGTTGTCATGTTCAAAGCTAACAGACATTTTTATAATAACCCGAATGGATTAACCGGAGACTTTTATTGTGACAGTCAGGCTTGTCGTTGTGGCGAAGTGCTGCTTTAAATCTGTGAATTTCGCCCCCAAGTTTAGTTTATTGCGATTGAGATGCAAGCGTTACATTACTTAAAAGTAAATGCATATTAACAGCTTTCCCCGCGGACGTGATTACCATACACTAGTTTGTACATGCTGATGCAATTTATTGAGATCTGTAGCTTAATAAAACCTCATTAAAACAGGTCACTTCCTCCTGACACCTTTGGGATGAACTGAACCTAACATTGCAAGCCAGGCCATCTCAGCCAACATAAGTGCCTGACCCTCTGTATATGTTTTATTTAAATGAGAAGAACCTAGATAGATGAATAGATCTTTAGAGGTGCAAAGAGGCAGTTTATACGGTCAATTTCTAACACAGAAAAATGCTACCGTGAAGCAGGACACATGCCATGCTAACAGCTTGTGATTTCTGAACCGTGCTGGTTTTTGCCAGCTTTAGATAGCATTCTGCAAACTGCGGAAAATGACATTTTAGAATCAGAAGACCTTACTGATCCAAAAGGAAACTTTATGTAATGACGGCTAAGACACAGACCACAGAGTAGCGACATACACTCATATTAAGAGCTTTTAGGGCATGAATACAAGACAAGACCGCTTCCCTAACGCTAGGTAGCTCAGAATCCCAAGGGCACGTCAGAACATCTCAATGGGCAGAATTTTTAGACAGAGCACAGGACCGAGTTCAAGTCACGTGGTGCGATTCATCAGCTTTTTTGTGATTGTTTGAAATTAACGCATTAATTTGACACCTCTAGTATAAAAATGGCAGAACTCCCCAACACGGTTCAGTGCAGTAGTACTTTGCAAACGTCGGGCATTGTAGATCATAATATAATGTAAACACAGCGTATATTGTGGCGTCACCCGAGTGCTTTCAAAAATCTCCACTTTGGCCGGAGTTGCCAAAAACCCCCGTTTTCACTGACCCAAAATGCTGGTTATGTGTCGACTAAAGGCCAACACGCATAGAAAAACATCGGTTTTTAAAAATACCCGTGTACCATTTCTGCACTTTACTGCCCGTCCGTTTTTTGTTCCATAATCAAAAGCCTAAGGAAATTGACGTCATCACAGCAGAGCTAAACTAAACAGTAACTTGTTTAAACTGAAAGATAAAGTCAAACAACCAAAGCTATTAACATGTTTTATTTGCCACATACAAGCTTGGTTGAATCTTTCTCCAAAACCCCAAGCTTTAGTCGAGTCCACTGAAGGCCGCCCAGAGCATGAGAAACCTGAACATGGTTCCTGTAACTGTGAAGCTTTTGAAAAGGCAAATCAAAGCAATCCCTTATTTTGTAGGGAAAAAATCTACAGTACACTCATTTTAGAGCACCAATGCTGTCGCATTTAGATAACGATTGTACCGTATTTCACAGCAGTTACTTTTAATCAGCACTGACTATACAGTCTAGTGTATCAGGGTTTTATATTTCTATTTAAAATGTTAGTTGAAAAAAAAAAAAAACCCATAAGATTTCAAACTGGGTATTGAACATTTAAAACTCATTTCAGCAGCATGTTGTACCATGGAGTGCTCTCAGCCTTTTTCATATTTCAGGGGTTCACAACCTGATTAAGACCTAGAAAGACCAGGTAAAAAAAAAAACGGCAACCTGGTAGTTGGTGTACATTGCATTAGGACTTGCAAGAGTGCAAAATTGACATTTATGGGCTATCCCAAGTTCCCCAACAAACCAGGATACACAAACGGCCCTCAGGTACTACCAAAAATGTGCTCCAGACTCAAAACATTTCACCATACGGTTTGTAAACCCAGATTGCTCTAAAAAAACTTGCTTTACAGGGGGGAGGGGAACTACCCAGCAAAACCCATTAACACATCTGCAGACATAAAATCATGTGCAGCTCAATATAAAGCATCCTGGCAAATATCAAGGTTAAATGAAACTATTTGATGGGCCCATTATCAGCACCACTCATTAAAATACACATCAGATCAAGTTCTGTGCCAAATAAGCTTTGTAGTGAATTTACTAAACAAGACAGATATACCAATTTAAAATCTTAATTTTAAGATTTAATTCTTCATGTGCTGAACTAGTTTAGATTTACCAGTAAATGCACTGTACTAAAATATGAACATTCCATACAAAAAAGAGCAAAAAACACCAGGAACCCTTCCAAAAAACGAGTCAAAACAATTTGAATGAAGTACATGTAGTCTTTTCTTGAGTCTTTTGAAAGTTTCAACATGGGCAGAGTATTTCCAAATCCTCAGGTCTTGCAGAAATGCTCGAGCCCTTTCAGGGTCACAGTTGCTGTGGTTCGTCAGTGACCATCTAGGAAGAAAGGAAAGTAGAAAGTGGAAGAGAATAAGGAAGCAAAACACCCCAAATAAATTAGACACCAGTTGTGACCAGTTGCAGTGCAAAATACTAATGTAAATTTTTAACATTTTCCATTTAAAGTAAATCCACTCATGGATAATGAGTCATATTAAGTCAATATACAAATTATACTACAAATAGTGAAGACAGGCTGATTACATACCTATTGCAGGATATCCTAATGGGATATTTCAGGCTATCAGAATCGAACCCAGGTATTCAACAGGCTGGTTCTATAAACAAACTTATACGTCTACTTTGATGTTGTGGAATAAATGATCACCTATATAAGAATGAAAAACCCTCAGACGTTTATTCAAAACAAGGATTAATCAAGGAACTCATTTCACCCAAACAACCACAAAATCAAGAGATAATGGAGCTTAGATATTAACGCTTAGAGTTTCCAGCTAGCCTTGTGCTGCAGCCACGACCAAAGAGCAAGCTTAAGCTGTTAAACTTTATTTAAAAAAAAGTTACACATATGCATGTCAGCGTTTCACAATCTGTACGTTCTATAGACAATACAATACAAATGACAAAGCTGTTAAAAAATACACGCATAACTGAACTTGAATGAATGTTGGAGGTTAGGCTGTGTCCCGTTATTTTACAACTTAAAATTGAGTAATGAAATAATCTGCTCTGTTACAATTGTAAAGTATACGTCACACAAATGGAAAAAAAAAAAGAAACTACACACTTCACTGACCTTTATACCACCAGGCAGCAGCTGATCAGAACAGTTTTAGCCTTTTTTTTTTAAACCCAGGTCAGATCTAAAACGTAAAATCTAAATGATCACGGGGCAGAACAATAGTTGGTGGGGTCCGTAAAAATCAAAGATCGAATTAAATAGCTAGGCTGAAAAAAAGTATCTGGAACATAAATTTATTTTGACTGGACTAGAACTTGTACAACAAAATCTGGTCAAACAAGTCAGGTTTCTTGGAAGCGGCCTTCCTACCTGTTAAGAACTGAGGAGTTAGGAAAGGTTTCACAGTGTCCGTGTTCGGCAGAGACCGGGTGAATGGTGTCCAATGAAACTTAGAAGAAATAAACGGGCAGCCTAACGAGTCTTTATAAAGAGCCGCGTTTAATAACCACCTCCGTATCCTCCTCTGCCGTAGCCGGCTGCTCCGCCGCGGGGATATGGGCCGCTCCGACCGGAGTACGAGTTTCCTCCTTTCATGGGCCCATAACCAGACGACTGCTGGCCGTATCCACCGCCAAAGTCACTGTAGCCGTTGCCCCCACTGTAGCCCCCCATCTGGTCTCCGTATCCTCCTCCATAGCCCCCGCCGTAACCTCCGCCATAGCCTCCACCATAGCCCCCGCCATAGCCCCCTTCCTCTCCGCCGTATCCTCCACCGTAGCCTCCTCCATAACTGTTATAACCGCCTCTTCCACCAGCGAAGCCATTTTGGTTTCTTCCCATTCCTCTTCCCCCCCTGCCTCGACCGCCTCGGGAACCACCAACGGCCTGGATCTCTTGCCTTGTGAGAGCCTTCTTCACCTCAACCTTGTGCCCTTTTATCGTGTGGAACTTGAGCACCACGGCCTTGTCCGCAGAGTCATTGTCCTCGAAGTGCACGAAGCCGAAGCCGCGCTTTTTGCCGGTGTCTTTGTCGGTGATGACCTCAGCCTTCTCGATCACGCCGAACTGAGCAAAATACTCACTCAGGTCTGTCTCTTCGATGTCTTCTTTCAGGCCTCCGACAAATATCTTCTTCACTTTGGCGAGGGCCTCCGGTTTGCCCGCGTCTTCGCGAGCCACGGCTCTCTTTAGCTCCACGTTTTTCCCATCCACCACGTGTGGCCTGGCCGCCATGGCCGCGTCCGCCTCCTCCGCGCTCGAGTAGGTGACGAACCCGAAGCAGCGGGAGCGCTGCAGCTGGTCATTCTGGACCACGACGCAGTCGGTCAGTTTCCCGTACTGCTCAAAATGAGCACGGAGGCCTTCGTTGGTGGTCTGGACATTCAGTCCACCGACAAAAAGTTTGCAGAGCTGGTCCATCGTGTCGAGTGTGTGCCGCGTCTCAAAGAGCCGATTCAAACAGACACGCGCAGCATGCTTAAACCGTCGGCGTGATGACGTCACATGCGTGCCGCTTCTTACACCCCGCCCCAGCCTTAAACCTGCTGAAGAAAGGATGATAAACTGAAGAAGTGCGCTGTGCTATTTGCCGTTTTACGTCTGTAGTAGAGACAGCTATAAAGTCTACGAAACTTCCCTAAACATAAAGCAAACACAGTCTAAATTCTATTTTGTGGTTTGTCTTCTGGTGGAATGAGCTGTTTAATCTGAGTCTGAAGCTCTGGAAAACCTCTTGTGTGGTACCAGTGCCAAAGACCCCACCCTCTAATGACCTCAACAGCTACAGGCCAGTGGCTCAGATCTCCCACCGATAAAGACCCTGGAACGGCTGGTCCTTGCTCAACTTCTGCCCTTGGTGAGCTCATCACTGGACCCACTTCATTTTGCCTACCAGTCTGGCACTGGAGTGGATAATGCTGTAATTCACCTCCTACATTCCTACATACACGTTCCCTCTCTCACCTGGAGACCGCTGGGAGCATCATGTTTTTTTATTTATCTTGTGCCGTCTACACCATCATTCCTACAATCCTGAGAGACAAGCTGGAGTACACAGGAGTGAATCATCACCTCACAACATGCATCCTCTGCAGTACGGGGGCCCCCACAGGGAACGGTTCTGGCACTGTTCCTCTTCACCATCTACACTGCAGACTTCACTCACAACTCCACCAACTGCTTCCTGCAGAAGTTCTCCGATGACTCTGCAATAGTTGGCCTCATTGTTGACAGGGGCGACAAGGAGTACAAGGAAGTTAACTGGGACTTTGTGGACTGGTGCCAGCAGAACTACCTCAAGATCAACACTGGAACAACCAAGGAGCTGGTGGTAGAATTCTACAGGCACAAACATCCTCCACTGCAACCACTGAACATCCAAGGCATGGACATTGAGAGCTACAAGTACCTTGGTGTTCATCTGAACAATTAACTGGACTGCTCTCTACAAAAAAGGGCAGAGCAGACTCTACCTGCTGCGGAGGCTCAGGTCTTTTGGAGTGAAGGGTCCACTCCTGAAGACCTTTTATGACTCTGTTGTGGCATCAGCCATCTTTCACGGTGTGGTCTGCTGGGGCAGAGAAAAAGACAGAACAGGCTGATCTGGAGAGCCAGCTCGGTTCTAGTATGCCTATGCCAATGTGGGACGGAAAGATTCCGCAGGTCTTTCCTTCCAACTGCTGTCAAACTCCACAACAAAGACCATGCAGATGACCACACACACACACACACACACACACACACACACACACATACACATACAACGATAGTTGCGTGCAATATTATGAGAGCCATTTTTCTGATGGTACATGTGCAATTTTTTCTTGGGTGGAACCGTCACTACTGGGCAAAATGTGCAATTAAAAACATTGTCAATGCCTGTCACTTCAATGTGTACCTGTATGTATACATATACTCATTGTGTACAGACATATTACTTAGTCTGCTTTTGTTTACATATAGTCTACAAATATATTTATGCAAATATTTTACTACACAGATGTCAATATTCTATATCTCTAGATCACACTGTACATTTTATACTACACTGTTAGTATAATATTTTATTTGTTTCTTAATTTTTAACTTTATACTGTGAAAAACTCATTTCCCACTTGTGGGATTAATAAAGGTTTATCTTATCTTAGCAGCAGTATCCTTCTCAGTCCTCAAAAACCTGAAGACTCATCTGTCCAGAGAGCATCTCCTCTCCTAATCTTATTGCACTACTCCTAGATCTGGGTGATCTGGCCTGACAATAAAATCTCAGATTTTTTCACAATAAATCTGTTTTTGTTTTTAATAGATTTTCCCCTCCCCTTCTCAAAATCAAACTACAGATGACAAATAAATTGTTCAAAACAAGTTTTAACTTTAATAGGGGTCCAAGCACGCAGTGCGAAGGATCCATATTGTATTTATGATGATTTTTTTTATTATTGTTATTTTTCTGCCCCAAAACGTGTTGGGGAGCAAAAAACGTAATTTAGAATTTGGAAATTTGCATTTTGGCAGGTACATGCGATATCCCAACCACTACTCAGGCACAAAGAGCCACGCCATTGCACCAATAGGTGGCGCTATAACAAGCACTTTTGAGTTGAGGCTCAGCAAATTTGAACCGTAGGTCCGATTTTCAAAATTCTGGTTTTTCGACACATCTGCATGGTCTCGTTGGAATTGCAAGACATTCATTGTGAATAATGATCAAAAACGTGCAAATTTGCAAACAGCATGGCCGCCATATGCAAATTAAGCTTGTTGGTTTTTGCATACAATGACTTAAAATGCAATTACTCATAAGCCCTTGGGCCAATGCTTACCAAACTTCAGAAACCTATGCAAAGCATAACTCAACTGCAGTATGTCAATTTGTATCCATATTTAACACTTGGCGGCGATATGACATGTCACAAAGCACTTATACCACGAATTTGCCTCTATCTCTGGCGCTGTGTGGCCAATGAGCTCAACATTTTGCATTCCACCCCAGAAAACATTGCTCTAGTACGTTCTCGAATTTAAGCGTCATCATATGACCGTATCATGAAATACATGGTCGAGATCAGTCAAAGGGGCGCCAAAAATTTTGACGTGGCAAAAATCATGCTTATCCCAGGCCGACGATTCTCAAACTTGGTACATTTGTTAACATTCAGGCTTTGATGATGCAGTTCAAATTTTGTCCAGTTTGCCCTTTGGGCACGCGCTATAGTACACGTCCAAACATGATGATGGTTTTTTAAACAGAAATCATGACATATGAGACATAGAAATAAAACAATGGTTTTGCTTACACCCATGATTTTAAAACCTTGGAAATGTTTTACATAACTTTCTTCTTTGTGCATAATTTGCATTTTTAGAAAATTGTACTTTTACGAACTAGTCTTAGGTTTTTCTTCACAATTCATGTGTTACATGAAGCCAAAGAGACTCAAATCAAATAATTATCAAAATCATTTGGACTTAACTGAACAGCATGACCAAGTACACTAACGTGAATGACCTAATAGATCATAATGGGCCCAAATAGCTAACACTGGGTCTGATCAGCACCAACATTCATACAGATATATAATGTGGTACCGCAAGGATGTGCGCAAAATTTCATTGACATTGGCCAATTGGGGGTCACTATGGCACATGTTCAAACATTACAGTGGTTTTCTGCCCATAACTCATGAACTATGAGACTTGTGTAAGTTTTTGATGCTACAACAACATATGCAAAGTGTCGTGAACGTCAGACAATAGGGGATGCTACAACACGATATTTAGATAACTTCTATGTACTTCATGAATGGCCTGTGCAGCTCAAAGCACTGTAACCGGTCAGTATTGCGGTTTGGAGGACTGGGCACAAACAACTTGCAAGTTGGTGCTAATGTACAGTAACAGTACTGACGCTCTGCACGGCATCTGAAACGGCACCGCTAGGTAACATGGCTAACGTTAACACTGCAGAGAGTGGCTGCACTGTTTAAGCTGTTGGACATAGGACTTGTTTGGTCTGTGTCCGGCAGCACAAAACCGAACCAGTTCCATATTACAGATGTAGCAAGACCTAATTTACCTGCATAGGACAGTGCATCACATTAGTTCCGCTTTTGGCACTCGCGTGTAAAATAAGAAATAAAATCGATTTTCATTAAAAACACATCGTCCTGAACTGTAAATTTGAATGAACTGATTAAATCGACAAATCGCCCACCTCTAGACTCCTACATAAAGATTGTTGCGCTTAGTACCCTACTCTGGTTTTCACACTCTCCTGAACCTTGGATGGGGCAGTTGGGTGGCCTAGTGGTTAAGGCATCCGCCCTGCGACCAGAAAGTCCAGGTTCGATTTGAATTTCGTGCTGTTCACACTGTGTGTAGTGGTGTGTTCACGTATGACCGAATCTTCACTTCAAAGCATGACAAAAATGTAATACATTTATACTGTGAATCATCAGCCACTACAGGGTTGCCCACATCCATATGCTGTTTCTGTAATAAACATAAGGGGAATTTTTTAACATTTTCATATTTTTAAAAGCCTTGCTTCAGTCCTTTCTATATAGGCTATTGCATATATGTTTCATTGTTTCATGCAGCTTTTTATTCAGTTCGATTTGAAAAAAAAATTGTATGGATCAGTGTGGAACTCTTTTGTCTTTGAGCTGACATACATCTATATTACTGGAAAGAAAAAGATGCATAAATAAATCATTACATTAACTGCTGAAATGACATTTAAGCATGTAATTGGGTAATCTATTATTTGTCCACATGTTTTTGCATTTCTGTTAATAAAGTTGAAATAAGGTAGTATCACTTTCACTGTAAATTATTCAATAAAAGAAGGACAAAGCATGTATCATTGAAAATAATCTATTCACATTTTTTTTCTAAAACGAAATACATTGAAATGAATTGTACAATACCTACAATTCATACAATATCTAATCTAAAATTTTTTTAAAAACATTTTAAAGCCATAATAAGACTACATAATAATATTACATTTTGACAATATTGTGTTACACATAACTTGTCACAAACAGTTGTCACGGCTCGGCCAGTGGCCGGTAGGGGCCACTGTTTTGGTTTTGTCTTGGGGCTTTTATTTTGGGATTTTATTCATGTTTTGTTTCTTGTTTCACGTTTCCAGGTGTCCTGTGTTTAGTTTAAGTAATTATATTCTATGACTGGTTTTCTGTTCTGTGTCAGTTTATATATATATATATATAAATATCTTAGCATGACTAACATAAGTTGTAACATAAGAAGTTTAACATGTCAAAATATGAAAAAAACCTGTGTTTACTTTCTGAATTTCTTGAGAATACATACAGAAACCACAGAATAACAAATAAATAAAAATAAATAAATACTGCTGGAAGAGAAGCTACTTTTTCAGGAAAGGGTCATGCTTCTTATTTCCATGTGCACTGATTATGGTGGAAAAGTAAAATCTAAAACTATCAGACCAATTCTCCACCCCAAAAGTGTGACGTAACAATATCTTTGCTCATGAAGAAACACAACTGGAATTTACCCCTGAACCAGGAAACCACAAAAATGCACAAAAACATAGCATATAGTCTTGAGAATATCAGAATAAGATTTTGTGATTTTAGCAACCACATTTTGGACTAGCTGACATTTGTTTAGGTTCTTACTGGAACATCCTGACAGTAGGATATTACAGTAATTCAGTCTTGAGGTAATAAAGGTGTTAACTATTTTTCATGTATGGAATGTGTATTTCTTAGCTTAGGGATATTTGAAAATGTAGAAAAGCTATTTTAGTGTGAGTCAGAAGATCAATTTGAATTAATAATGATGTCAAGATTTTTTACAGGCTACACAGGAGAAACTAAGAAATTAGCAAGATCTAGCACTAAACCTGACACTTTGTTTCTAGCATCTGTAATTTCCGGGTTGAGGAGGAGAAAGTTATGTGACATCTAGTATTTTATGTCATCAGCCTCATTTAATCTGAGTTTATCATTTGTTGTGGTTAGCAATAAAGACTTATATGTCATCTGCATAGCAGTGAAAGGTGATCCCATGTGTACTCAGCGGCATTTCAAATGTAACTTACCAGGTCAGGTAAATTGGCCAAGACAAATATGGTTCTGGGGAAAAATGCACCTAATTGCAATGACTCCTCCAGTGGATTTAATTAAATTAAACGATGAAAATTACTATTCTAGTCATGGTTCTGACTCCAGTAAATTTGTTAGGATAAAGGGCTACACTGAATGGTGTGTGTGTGTGGACGACGTGGGCATCAATTCTCAAATGATAACTGACAGTGAGGCCTATGTTTAATGACTTGCGGAAATGCAGAGGCTAGTACAATGACTGATTGGGAAAAACAGATGTGGGCCTGTCACATTCCCCCATGACACCCACATAAAGGCAGGCGCAATTGCAGACTTTCAAGGTAGATGCTTTTTATTTAAATAAGAAAAAACAAAAGGCAGGAGGGCCCACAAACCAAAACTCAATTTTTTTCCAAAACAAAAGGAGTCAAGAGGCATACAAACACCAGTGTATGCTGATGGTGGATCAACAATAACGGTCCACTCAAACTGAACTTAAATAGCAAACCACATCACTCCTGATCACACCGGCAACTGAAACAAATAATTAACTTAACTCATATCCAGTATGCTCAGGAAATAACAAAACCCTGGCAGCCTCTAAGTGGCGGCCCCCACAGTTAATACCTCCAGACCTGACAGGGCCTGGTAAAATTTAGATTAAAGCACAATGTTCAACTCCCAAGCAGAGGTGTGATCAGAACATCATGTGTGGGTGGGCATTTGGCTTATCTGGGAGGACAAAAAACAACTATCCATTCAACCATCCCTTTTTGTGTGTGTGTGTGTGTGTGTGTGTCTAGATTTCCTGTTATGTTTTTCTCATGTGCTAAAATGACTAATTTCTCTTCCTTGAATACTCAGTCATTCCCTATTTTTTTTCTAAAAAGCGAACTAATAATTGTTCACGGAATCTACTGAAAATTTGCGGAAACTGCAAACATCCTCCGCAGGGTTATGAAAATATAAAATTTCATTTATTTTAGTGTTAAATTATTTAAAATACTCACTAATTTAGTAACAAATATTCAAAATCAGCATGTTTGTAGGAAATAGCTAATTTAATCATTTAAATTTAATTACTGTATTTACCCTAACAACAGTGCATACCAAAGAAAATGCGCTTGCATTAATTACATTAAACTGAAAGGTTTGCACAATCACTCAGTCCCGGAGATGCTCCACTCTGGGCACTTTTCCTTGTCGCCTGTTCAGATCCTTCTCCATCAGTGAGACTGCTGTTCTTGTTGGCACGCCTGTTTGGATTACAGAAGGAGAGGGATAGAAACGGGGAGAGTACACACAAGTCCACATTAGAACCTTAGCACTTTTTTCCAGATGTTTAGCGAACATTTAGCGGTAGTCCTTCAAGCTCCCTCTTGTTTTCCTTCAGCCTGTAGATGACAGGTTAGCATCCTAACTCTCCAACAACTCACAGCAAAAGACCAGTGCGATATGTTTTCTGCCTCAGCACCAAAGTTTTCATAATTCTCTTGTAACATAACCCCCGCAAATTTAGAGCATTGTGCTGTATTGTTCGGTGGAGGTGGAGTGGAGTGACAATGTGATGCTACGTGTTGGTAGAATTCTTTATGGAAAGAATACGGTCAGTGGGTGCAAAATGCGTGGCGAAATGAACTGTTTGAGTAGCTGCATAGTGCCTGTCTGGAAAGTAACCCAGTTTTGAAAACCAAATGTTTTTTCACTGGACAGACAGAGCACGGCTTGTCTCTGGGGGCATTGCCCACCACAGAACACCAACCCCAACCCCCCACCTCCCGGTTGTCATGCCCCTGCATTGAAAAACAGTATTAGGTTTGATAGCTAAAAGAAAAAGCTAACCCATGCAATAATCCCATATTGCCAGTTCCAAATACAGATCGGTCTAAATGGAGACTTGTACATTAAGCAGAAGATTGGTAAGCTGCAATACCGAACCCTCACACTTTGTCCCTCCTGCTGCTAAGTATTTTTGAGCCGTGGATATTTGTTCTGTGTCCTTTAGTGTTCCAGTTGCACAAGAACCCAGAAACGTTTTTGCATTCATATACTGTGGAAAGTGATACAGATATAACAGGCACCTGCAAGGATTCAAACATTATCCTCACATATACAGTCAAGCACTAAAGTGGGATTTGGAAGAAAGATGTAGTTTGAACGTTCCTACAATATGTTATGATTTGGTAGTCATAACTCCCAACTGACTGAACAGTGTCATTAGGTGTCTTGGGCAAAATTACAATTCTTGTGGTGCTTCTTGGTGAAAGTTTTGATGGCCATCTATTTCTGGGCAGAGTTGCAGTGAGGCTGAGTGCCCTTGTTTGGTTTTACAGTAGAAGGATGGAATTTTTTGGAGGTCTTGTAGCTTTCTCCAGACTGATGGGCTGTGATCACCTTCTTCCTGATATCCTCGGATGCCTCCTTTCTTCTTGGCATTGCTGATCTGTGTGCTTTACTGTAGTGTCACCACCATATCAAAGAGGAAGACCACTTACTGCTACGGAGACAGACGTTCTCCTACAGCCAAGAGTGTCTACTAGTCAGATACAAGAGAGAGCAAACATCCAGGAAAATATGATGGGGACCACACAGCATACTACTTGAACAGCTGCCTTTTTAAACCTAGAGACACAAGTAAGCAGAAACATTACAACCAAGACAATAATCATATTGTTAACTATTGAGGGGAGACCCCTGGAAACACTAGGAAAATTCTCAGACTAGGGAGAATATGAGGGCTAACCTAATACAGATGTGCTACCTAGAATGCACCAAACCAAAACAAACCTCCATGTAAACAGGGAGGTGTGAAAGGACAGCTCAGAAATCCGGGGAACATGGACACTGGAGGTGCGGCAAATACCCGCCCTCCAGAACTGGCTACTGAAGGGGGATGAGGAGGCTCCAGTCATACCCAGACTTGAACAAGGATGTCCAGGATGACCCAGAGTTTAATCAATGAAACGTGGTGACAGTTTTTTACATGGGAGACTTAAACATAAAGTTCCCTGTTGATAGCCATACCTGACCCCCAGCCCGGTATTCTGGCGCTTCCTTCCTGTGCTGGTCAGCCGCCTGTTGCTTAAACCACCACCCTGCTCTGCCCTACTGAACCATCCGTCTACCTCAGGTAGGTTAGTGGTCTCGGCGTACCACAGACAGAGCGAAGGTTGATGTCCAAGCACACACTCAAAGGGTGTTTGGCCAGCTCAAGAAGTTCTGGGCATGCTCCACCCAGCAGAGAAACTCTGCCCTGTTGAGCTGCCTACTATGGCAGCAGGCCCAGAGGAATCTGCCGAAGTCCTGGATTGACTGTTCAGCCAAACCATTTGGACAAGTTGTCCTCCAAGATGCCATAGTGCCTGAACACATACTGGAACCAAGCCTCCATTACTTGCCAGGTGGTTAAAAAGGGAACTGAAGGGGATAAACTGAAAACCCTTAGAAAACCTGTTGATAACAAAAACAGTAGTGTACCCATTGGAGTTTGGGAGGTCTATGTGGGACTATGTGGGACCACGACTTCCATGGAACCGGTAGGGTTATTTATTCAACAGCAGGTAATTCACAGGGAACTTTGGTGACCATACAATTAGAACAGGATCGGACTGCTTGTTCCACGTCGGCCCTGAGGCTTAGGCACCAGTATATCCGACTAATTGCTGCGAAAGTTCTGGGATGCCCTGAAGCACTATATCACATGGCTACGGATTGGGTCAGGTATGAAAACTTTACCTTGTGATGAACTATCCCATATTATAGGCACTGCTATTAGTGTAGCTGGAATAATTCTTCATCTGTGTTTTCAGCCAGGGTTTTGTAGCATTGTGATAATGTGTCTGCCTTCTCATTTTTGGACCCCGTCCTATAGGTTTGAATTAAGTAAAATTTGAGCCCAGCATGCCTGTTGCAGGTTTAGCCTTTTGGCCTTCTGGATGTGTCCAAGGCTACGGTGGTTGGTCAGAAGAGTAAAAGGTGTTGGGCCCCCTCCAACCATTGCCGTCACTCCTTTAATGCCGCCTTCACTGTGAGCAGCTCATGGTTACCAATATCATAGTTTCTCTCTGCACCTGTCAGCTTCCTCGAGAAAAAGGTGCAAGAGTGGAGTTTCTCCGGAGTCCCATGCCTCTGAGATAGCACCATCCCCAAACCAACCTCTGAGGCATCAACCTCGACAATAAATGCTTCATGTGCCTTTTGGGTTTATCTTTGAGTAGGTCTGTGAACAGTGGTGCTTCAGTGCTGAAACTCAGGATGAACCTGCAAGAAAAGCTAGTGAACCCAGATACCTTTGCAATTCTGTTACTGACCGGGGCTCTGGCCACTTAGACACTGCAGACATCTTATTCTCATCCATGCTTACTCTCCACAAAGCAATCTGCTAGCCCAAGAAGGAGCGGTTATGTGAAACTCACACTTTAGCAGGCAGGCAATAGAGGACCTTTCAAACTTGCATTTATTTAGCATGTCTTGGAAGATGTCATTCATGAATGATTGGAAGTAGGACAGAGCATTTATCAATCCATATGGCATTATATGATAATGGTGATGGCTGGAGGTGGTGCTAAAGACCCTTTTACATTCTTCGCCTGCTCGGATACACACAAGGTTGTATGCACTCTGCAAGTTTGGTGGATACACTTGCCCCTCTGAGCTACTCGAGGGTCGAGGGGATCAGTGGAAGAGCCCCTGGTAGTCTATACAGGGTCAGAGTCTGCCATTCTTCTTCTCAATAAAAAAGAACCTGGCGATGCAAGGGACGTAGACCAGCAGATGAAGCTCTGCCTAAGTGTCTCAACCGCATAGTCCTCCTTTGCCTTGGTTTCCACCTTGCACAATGGATAGATTTGACACCGGAGTGGTGCAGTCCAAGACAGCAAATTTATAGCGCACTCCCACAGCCGGTGCAGAGGGAGTCGGGTTGCCTTAGAGGCACTGAAAACCTCTGCGAGGTCCTGATACTGTTTAGGGATATTTACAGGGAGATGAGGTAGGGGACTCTGTACTGATGTGGTATTAATCCCGTTGTCCAAAGAGGAATCTCAGGGTTCATGTTCATAGACTTTGAACATGAACTCTGAGATTCTGGGGACTAGGCCAATATTTTACACTTTTGTCAATCTAATTGTGAGTTGTGCAATTTTTGCCAGGGCAATCGTTTTAGTACTAGGAATAGCATATTTTTATGATGGTCATGGTTAATCGAGATCTGTAGTGGAAGGGTCATTTTAGTAATTATCAGAGCTATGAGAGCGGGTTCGTTACAGCCACTTTCCGTAGCTAAAATGTGGAACTCAATTGAATAATCAGCTGCAGAGTTTTGACCCTGTGGGAGTTGGAGGAGTTGGGTGCTGCTGACTTGCCCCTGGTCTAGATGATCAAAGACCATCTAAATAAGGGGAAGGAAGGTGGTATACTCTTGAACAACACACCCCGTGAGTTGCTGGATCAGTAAGGATACTTTCTGGGTTGTAGTGATGTCGGGGAAAGATGTACAGTTCACAGGCTATAATACATTTCTAACATCCTGACGGGTCGTCCCCCATACCTCTCCGGAAGTGAAGCCTGACTCATCATTGGTCAGTGAACAGGAGCGATCTGGGCAGGTGGTGGTGGTGTCAAAACCTGAGCAGGTGGATTTACTTGCCTCAGGTTGAGCATCAATTCAGATACCACCCTTGAAGATTGATCCAGCTGGCCTTGTTGTTCATCCAGACCAGAAACTGCATCCATGCAATTTCTTCACCAGAAAGTTTAACCCCACTCAAGAGCGATACGGGGTAGGGGACCATGTGCTGAAGGCCATCAAGTGGGCTCTGGAGGAATGGTATCACTGTTCACAGTCTGGATGGACCATCAGAACCTGATCACCATTCAGCAGACCAAGCAGCTCAACCCCAGACAGGCACAGTGGGCACTGTTCTTGAACAGTTCCATGCTACAATATCTTACTGCCCGGGATCGAAAAACACCAAGGCGAATGACCTCAAACAAAACAAGGCAGAGAGCCCCTGGGCAGATACAGTGCCTGTTCTGTCTCCACACTTCACCCTGTCTCTTCTTCGCTGTCTCATTCCCTAATTTAGGAATACCATCGTCGGGTATCCTCTCAACTGGGTCTGTCTGGTGATGGTCCTGGAGGCATGGCCGTATCTACCATTGAGGACACCGAGGTCATGTCCTCTGTATTTTTTCCCGAAATTTCAAATTAGTCAAAGCTGAAATCCAGCAGTGATGATCAATGCCAAACACAGAACCTGGTCCGTGTCCGAATCCATATGTCGTCTGTATTTTCTCACAATTAAATTCACATTCTCCGTCTAATCTCAAGTGAAATCTCCGCCTCTATCTGTCTTTGCAGGCAGCAGCACTTGA
>JBBPDB010097406.1:0-26094 GCA_037974465.1 Brachypetersius altus
ACACACACACACACACACACACACACACACATAAGAAAACAAGTGTCAAATAAGGTAAGGGTGAGATTTCACCTGTCCTAAGTGTGTGGACAGCTCACTATGCACTGTATAGAAATGGATAAGTAAAATAAAATGTGCAACTGTGTGTGCGTTTCTAAATATATACTAAAATATTTTGCTTATTGTTCATTTGACTCATGATTAATAAAATCTAGAATGTAAATAGCCATGGAGGAAAAGGCCTCCAGCTCAGATATTTTTCCTCTGATGACTCACTCGGCCTACACAATATATTGTTTATTAATTGTTCTCGCGATCAGCCTTAATACTGGCTGCTGCCTCATGTCAGTCACGGAATGTTTTATCTTGTGCTCTGAGAACCCTGACCAATCACAGATATTCTCTGGTTGTTCGATGATGAAAAACTCCCATATATAGCAGTTTAGGCAAGCTGCTACAGCTGCAGGAACCTTACACATGTAGTATCTGTTCCTCAATCTTAAACCTCTATTCTTAGTTCTAGCGCTTAAAGTTGTTAGAACACTGGCCACGTTATTAGCTCATTTTAATTTTCAAGTTCCCCAATAAGCAGTACCATACTGGCACCAGAGATTGTGATGTTTTTTCCATGGTATTGTTTTTCTTTCTTTCTTCTTCCTTCAACTTCCCCCTTTTGTTCCATTTGACTTGCAGTTCATCATAAAGGGGCTTTCATGTGCACAGGAGGATTCATTCTAAATTAATAGAGAAAGTTGTTTACCACATTTCTAAGAAAAATACGTGATTTATTAGCTAAGGTATTATGAATCTGATTAGAGTGTATTCTGTGGTCCCAAACATTTGCGGGACCATTTTAAGTGCATTTTATTATTGTTTATGGTAATACAAGTTATGTACAAATTCACTAAATCTTTTCCCTTCAGTTGTGCATGTTTGCTGGGCAAACATGAAAATACATGATGGTCTAAAGAAAAACACCATGATTTTTCTTTTGATTCATGTCTGTAGCAGAAAGTATAGCTTTCCCCTAAGAGCCACAGAGCATGATCTTTCTTCATGTTAAACAGAGATTCATTCACCTCCTCCTGTCATTTAATAGCAGTCCTAATGAGCTGTCACATTAATATTTAAGCATTAAAGCCATACTTCAGCCTCACTTAGCACACGTCTAGGGTTTCTCTGTGGGGTGATTCTATATGCCAGATCTAGAATCCTATTTTCATCTTCTGAAAATCTGCAAAAAAACATCCACATCTGGCCATTTAAATGAGTAATCACTTGAATTTCAATAGAAATTGTCTTCTAAAATTTAATTAACATGCCAATTGTGATTTCAAACTTCATGTCTTTTCTATGACACCAAGTGGCCAATTAGTTACATAATAGTTTAAACTGAATTAAAAGAAGTAAAGGTCACAGAAATGCTCTATCTGATACCGTATACTACTATAGCTTTAACGGTGTCATTTTAAATGGGCTAATTTAAGTCTATAATAGATGTTTTTAATACCTAGCGATATTGTGAAGAATAAATATTTCCTGGCTAAAAGTGTCTGTAAAATGCCACCTTACCTTACCTTTAGGATAAAATTCCTCTCATGTATTGTGAATGGGTTTTGGGTTAATAGTCCATGTACTGGTTTTGTTAAGCTGCTCTTTTGATGTTAACATCAATAGGGCCATTATTGTTCTAAGGCTTGTCGAATTTTCTTTTTGAGTGCTTTTCCTCTGCGCTTTGCAAATAAGGCTGAGGCTTTCGTTAACCCAGTGCTCAGCACCAGATGGGGATATGTTTAATCACTGGTCTGTAATCGTGGCTTATTGTTATCCTCCTCTAGTGCCTTAACAAGCTCCAACCAAGGACGCAGTCAGTTCACCATGAGATCTAATCTGTAATGTCAGGAAATGTATGATTGCTCAAGTCACGGTGCAAACTATGAACGAACAAGTCAAGCAGTGGCTGCCTGAAGTAACTTGCTAAAGAGTGCTTCAAAAGTATTACTAGACTTGAAGCATAACTTCATTAGGAAGTCAGCCATTATAGCCTTCCTTGTTTAGGCTTGGATAGTTTGCATGTTCAGATAGCACCACTATAAAGTCTCAAAAACTAGCTGAGCATTATCAGCGTGTTCTGCAGTTGTATCTACATCTACACAAGGTTGCAGTTTGGAATATGAATGTTGTAAGTTTTTGTGATGAAAAGAGGTAGCTGTAGTGTGCGGTGTATTTATAGCTCCTATTTACCACTGTCAGCACTGTTGCCCCTCAGTGCGTCTGCCCGTTCATTTCCTGTCCTTTTTTTATGCATCAGAGCTGTTTTGTAAGTGAACTGAAACTGAAGTAGGTTAGCACCAAGAAAAAAAAGACTTTCCTGAAATAAAGCCGGCATGTTTTCGGTGGTAATGGTCTAAAACCAGGGATGTCAAACTCCGGTCGTTGAGGGCCGGTGTCAAGCACAGTTTGATGGCTCTCCTACTCAAACGCATTCACTAAACCTGGCAATTATCTGGTGAGGTGAGCCAGGAGTTTCTGAGCAGGGAAATCACCAAAATGTGTTGGACCACAGCCCTCCAGGACTGGAGTTCAACACACCTGGTCTAAAATCTGTTTTGATTTCGACGTTTTGCTACATTACAATGGGAAGCTGAATTATCAGCATGTGTAAACCCTGGAAAAAGCAAAGACTAGTGTGTAATGTATTTATTATTGTTTTTATATTTATTCTTTTTGTAAACATTGGTATAATGGAAGCGCTGGACAGTGCTAGCTTCCGGTTACATAAAAAAAGCTTTTCCTTTTTTTTTTTTTTTAGTAGAAAGGGTTTTGTTGTTCGTGACAGCATTGTGCTGTTGTATTTGTAAGCAGTAATTTTTTTTCCAGTAAATAAACATATGACCGTATTACAACAGTGACATTTTAAGTTCAGCTGGGGAGTGAGTTGCTGCTGTTGCTTCATGTTGAATTTAATTAGCATGGATTGTTTTTAGAAGGCAGTAAAAGATGTTCTACTGAGTTCATAAAGGTCTGAATACCTAGGAAATCTGACACTAATGAGGTGACCAAGAGTGCTCAGCTGTCTTGTGTGTCTTTTTCCACAGTGTGCCGAGACTTTGCTGTGCTGGAGGACCACTGCCTGGCCCACAACCTTCAAGAGCAGGAAAGTAAGTAGTCCACTGGTCAAATGAAATAAAATCTGTGAAATAAATAAACACATTGGGGTGACTGACCTCTAACTGCACTGTGTTCATGGCTGTATCAGTGCAATTCAATGTCCTGCTCTGATTCTTGAATATTAAAGAAAATTGGGTCATACCTGACTCAGTATGCCACCCAAATCCTGGTACAAGACATGGTTATCTCTCACCTCGATTACTGCAGTAATGGAGGTGAGAGATAGTGGGTCTCCCAACTTGTGCTATAAGACCCTCACAGCAGTTCGGCTGGCCCAGATGTCGCATAGCCCAAAATGGCATGTGTCACCCCACTGCTACATCAGTCTACATTGGCTACCCATGGCACTCCTGCCTGCTGTGTGAAGTCAGGGTCTGTACTTCACTACCTTTATCCTATCATTCATGCTTACATTCCTACTCTCACCCTCAGTGTCTGGCTCTGCCATCTCTACACACAAAGCAAACACAGTTCAGACTGGTCTCGTTTGTGGCTCCCTACGGATGGCAGCAGAATCCCTCTCCATCTTAAAAATGTCCTGAAAATGCATCTATTTAGAGAGTGTCTTCTACTAATGCACTATGTCTTCTTTCCCTACTACATCAAGATTATAGCACTTAGAATTCTGCTCTGATTCTCACACTGTCCTAAAACGTGAGGCTTGTTTGTGTGTGTATGACAAAGCAAGTGTTCCAAATACTCGAATATAGTTGATCAGTCAAGAGATGTGAGGAGTTTTACAGTTATCTCTAGTTTTGTAGCCAGTGTGGCCAACTTGCAACAGAAGTGTGTGCAAATAACAGTGTGCAAATTACAAGCCTAAACCATCCCACACTTGTCTCAGGAAATCTTGACTCAGCATGGTTTGAAGCATGTAATGATTTATGCACAGTGCTATTTGGTATAGTCTAGCCCCTATCACTTGCTAACAGCATTACCTTTGTGGCTCCAATGCTTAACAAAATAAGTACGTTATCGACACCAAACATATCTTTGCGGGCCAAACAAAAGCCTTCGTGGTCCATCAGTGGTCCGCAGCCCAGTGGTTGAGAAATCCAGTAGTAAGATGTCCCCTATTGGGTGCCGTTTGTAAAAACAACTTAACAAATTTAGAGGTGTCATTTTTTGTAATTTTCACACATTCGGAACTAAATGTATTAAAAGTAAATGTTGCACTTTTGCTAATGGCGACTCTTAATGTGGGATTTTAATGTAGCACTTTTACAAATGGCGAGATATGCTTATTGGCCACACCCCGTGATTACAATTGGCTGGTACGTAGCAGGGGGCTGAACAGCATGCTGTGATATGCCCTCACAAACACGGAGGATTTGCCTTAAATGATATTAAATCTAAATGTTAAATATGAAAACTATATCTTGCACTCTAAATGTGAAACTTCACAGTTAGATAGGGCTTGGTGAGATCTTTCCCCTCGTTCGCCATAACAGCCCCCAGCGAGCCGGAGTTATACTGGTCACCTGAGACAAAAGTAATGGGACACCCGGGCGAGGTGAACGATATAACTCCGGATCTCCCGGGATTATAATGGCAAACGTCTCATCAAGCCCTATCCAACTGTGGAGTTTCACGAAGATTGAGGTTGGCAAGCCTAGAAAAGCAAGTCACACACATGACAGAAACTCTTATCACGTGATGCATCTTCTAGGGTTATGCAAGTGTCAAATAACATTATGGGTGCGGTAATTATTTTCCGTAATTTTGAACAGATTGAGTTACATTCTTTTTTTCCTTCCCGATTTCCGATCGAGTAATTTAGACCAGGATCGGACCGATACAGAGGCTCAGCGCCTCTCTAATCATAACCATCCAAAATGTTGTTTTTTTAAGGGGAACATGCTGCTGTTACTGCTCCACCACAATGCCCCTCTCTTCCCTTAGCAAACGAAGACATAAACCACTGTGTAAATGAAAATAGCCTCAAACTTGAGCTCCCTCATGATCTGCTCCCCTCTCAGGCCAGTAATGCAGTAGTTTGTAACCGCAGTGATGTCTCTCTTTCTCTACACATGTGCTTTATTTTAAATGCGGTCTGCTGCGTCTGCAGATGAAAATTGCCTGAAAATGTATCTTGCTGTCCTCCGTGTCTGTGTGTGGCTGGCTGGCATAAGCTTACTCACGCATGGTTTTTATTACGCTGCAGAGCATGTTCTCATTATCTTTGAGGTTATGAGGATATAAGGGGTAACTTAGATATAACATTGGCCTCCACGATAAAACTATAAAAGTATATACAGGTATAGCATCTGTCCTGGCATCGTTTAATTGGGTCTTTGCTTCCTTTAGTATATATTTGTAAAATGCATTTTACCATTTCATTGTCATCAAATGCTTGTAACTTTTTTTTCAGTTTTCTTTACACTGTTTGAAAACACTGCTCGTTCTTGTGGGCTGATTTTCATGTATACAAAGTGATTGATTGAACATACATCTTCCTGGTTTAACATTATGAAGAAGCTGTTATTTTGAGTTGCATTGTCAAATAAATGCATGGAATATAATGAATACATTTTTGCACAAAACTTCAGTGTTGCTTCAGATATTGGTTTGAAATATCAAATGTATCTCTTCAGTGTGAACGAATATTTGTCATACCTCCTCCACTAACCGTTACTGTTTGTACTGTACATTTAGGTTCATAGTGTTGTCCTGGCATCTGCCAAACCCAGATTTGTCCATCACTTCACTTTTTGCCATTCCAGAGTCCAGCAGTCATCAGCCGACTCTTAGCAATGCACATAGTGATCTTGGGCTTGTGTTCAGCTGCTCAGCCATGGGTACCCATTTGACAAAACTCCCAATGCACTGTTCTCTGATGTTGCTGCTTCCAGGTTCTTATTGAAATATTGCCCTTTTTGTGGCTAAGCTGTTGTCGCTCCTAAACGCTCCCATATGACAGTTCCACTTACAGGTGACTGAGACAGATGTAGAAGGGCAGATACTACATGTCACAGGTTTATTTATATGTTACATTCTTGTTTTGCAAAATAAATGTATTTTGAATGGTTTAAAATATTCTTATTGAGGTTAATACAGGCAAGCATGAGCTGCTGTTTTTGGATATTTAAAGCAATCCATTTTTTGGCCACGCTGTCTACTACTAAGCGGACTTATCACTGAAATGTAGTATGGATTGGCATTCTGTGAACAACAGAAGTACTAAAAGTGTCTGCCCAGTGAACTGTGTGATATGTACATGGTTATCATTTTCTTTTCTCAGCTCTGGTCTCTACAGCTGCTGGGGCTATTCTGGCAGTTGCTGATCTTAGAATAAATAAATGTCAGTTGCTTTCACTTTATCTGTGCTCTTAAATGCTCTGATAAGCACTTTATAAAGACTTAAGAGCTTCATGTGACTTTTGTTTTAAACGTACTCTGTGCGTCTTGGTGAAATCTGTAATGTAATCTGTTCAGAAAGCATATTTTATATAAGCACATTTACCTCAAGAAAGCAAGGCTCAGAATCCAGAGATCTCAAACTGTTTACACTGGTATCTATGGTGCATGGGTGCCCTGCTGCATTCTTTGAGATCCATAGCGATGCACAGCTTTCTGTTCTGCTGGCTTAAACACACTTTGATCATGAGACAGTTCACAAGCCTTGCGTGAACTGAATCAGGTGAGTGAGAGCAGAGCAAACACTGAGTGGCCCTACAGGAATGCAGTCTGACACCACAGCTCTTCTGTTTCAGACCAGTCACAGCCAGGATGTGTTCAGTGTTGAACGCTGATACTGACATGTGAAGAACGTGGTGTAATTAGAAAACACATTGCCTCCACTGCATCGTCACAAAGGACTTTAACTGAATCTGCATGGCTATTAAACAAGTCTTTGTTTTGTTTTTATAACTGTTGCACATCTTAAAGAACTTATCACTTTCCACCAATAGCACATAAACTTGCTCTGAACACATGAGATGGTTTGTGTGGGTACATTTTAGGTAATGCCCTACAGGTCTGCTACACCAGAGCCATGAAAATGTTTACTAAGCTACAAACAGGCTTTCTTAACTGAAGATGTTGACCTATGTTCTTTCTCTGTTTTTCCTGTTGCCTTGTTCAGTTGAGAACCACCTGGCCTCCAACGTCCACAAGAGCCGGCTGGTGCAGCAAGACCTTCGGGTGGCCAAACGTCTGCAAGAGGAAGAAGACCTTTTCGCCAAGGCTCAGAGTCGAAAGCAGTACAAAGACATGTGAGCAGCCCATAAACAGTGCAGCCCAAAGACACAATGGCAGCACTGATGCTAACTTTACCAGTGTGTGAATGGCATAAAGTCTTCTAACATTACACTGTACAATGCAGAATCGCAAAACGTCTAACTTGGCTGATTGGCTAGTTAGCTTAACTTATTGGCTGTTGAAACAACATGCTGTGTGCACACTCTTAAAATGTATATGTGTACACAGACACACTATTTTCTGTTTGCTAGGTTGGTTTTGTTTGTTTATTTTTAGTTTTTATTTTTAACTTCTATATCAGCTATCTCGCGTTAGGTTGACTTAACACTGCACCGACATTGAAATAGTGTAATGTGCTTTTCTGCTCTCACATGTCTCTGATTACACAGAACTGTGTGCTCCAGCTAATTAACTTCTCCTGAGGTCGTTCATTGACTGGGTCACATGCATACATTTAAGGGGGGGTTGTGTGGTGTATTAGACATGGGCTGGAGGCACAGTGCATTCTGATCTGTGATATGAAACTGGAGGTAGTTCAATGGGTAGGATACTTTCCTCCAGACCAAGAGGTCATGGGTTCGAATCCTACCTTCAGCACACCACCACTGGGCCCCTGAGCAAGACCCTTAACCCCAAGTTGCTCCAGGGAGACTGTAGTCAGGGAATGGAAGTCGCTTTTGATAAAAGTGTCTGATAAATGCTGTAAATGTAAATGAAACTGTTGTTTGATTCATTTTCACACACTGCATTGGGCAGCTCTATGAGTCACCATAACCGGCTAGAAAGGGAAAACACTATAAACAGTATCATAGAACATTAATAAAAAGAGACCAGTTTTATATATGAAAAATGAAGATATGATTTTTAACTGAAGCTTAAACACACACAGACAACAAAAAAGGAAAAGAAAAACAGATCTGTTGAACAGTCAAAGTCATCATTTTTCAGACGCAGAGACGCTGCTAAAAAAAGACAGCTGCTGAAAAAAATGTCACTGACTCATAGCTGAAATGCTGCGTGAGGGCTGTGTGTGAGAGAGGAGTTGGATGAGCTTTGGTGTGAAAGAAAGAACATCATTTGAATATATGTCTTCAATTGACCTATATACAGACGCGCCTTAACATTATTACTCAAATTTAAGTGAAGAAGATTGATTATTCTAATGCAGTGGTACGAGTCAAAGACGGGGCATTTTGGGCAGTAAGTGAACAGTCAGTTCTTGAAGTGTGTTGGAAGCATGAAAAGTTGATAAGAACCAGATTGTCATCTGCAAAACGACAGGTCTGTTCCCACTAGGGCTGCACGATATTAGGAAAACATGCGATATACGATAATGTTGTTGAGTGTTGCGATGGCGATATCACATGTAAAAGTAAGTAAAAACTTGGCCTTTATAGTGTTGATGTTTTTCTGCTTTGGATTTACTGGTAACAGACTCCAGGCACTGAAAAAAATGAAATGCAATATTTCCATTGACTTAAACAGAGCATTTTAATGCCACCCATAAAACATTTGAACCATTAAACATTGTTGAATAAAATCTGAAAATATTTTTAAATAATTTTAAATGTCAAATTAATGAAAACCTAATTTAAATTATAGTAAGTTATTAGCCAGAAAAAATAGCAACAATCTATAACAGCAGCACAGAAGATGAAGAAAACTGCCCAGTGATTATTTTGCCCTCTTTTCTGTGGCACTGGGTAAAGAGTTTTGGAAAAACACCATTTATTGCAGTTCAGTCAGTTTTTCACGAGATGTATATTGCGCATATTGGTATTGCGATGACGCAAAATTTGCGATATATTGTACTAAGACTGGTACTTCAATCTCAATACTATTTCGATACTACAGGGGGAGAAAAAACAAGAACAGGAACTTTTTCAACAAAGAATTAAAGTGTGAGTAGACAAACAAAATACTCCGTTTTCATTGTCTACTCAATATTGTATTTAGGTATTTTGAAAAGCGCTTTATAAAAAAATGTATTAATATTATTGTTATTATTATTAGTCTGGTCAAGTTTCAGTTAACAAAGTCTTCTTTTAGTCAGAATTATCCAAAACTATTTTCGACTAGTTTTAGTCATTTAAAGTTGTATTTTAGTCTCTTTTTTTAGTGATTCAATTCTATTTAACCCAGTCAATATAGTATGCCCACTAGTAGGCACAGATACACACTTGTTCTGGCTGTTGAAGCTACTGTAGGTAGCAGGCGGGCATTAGGACTCAGGCAAAGCTACACAGAGCTGCTTGTTAGTGAGTAGCAACCAGAGCCCGTTTAGTAATATTTCTCTGGTAGCGACGTTTGTACTCACATCAACAGAACAATACTATGATTAGGTGTCAATAACTGTTCACTGATTAACTTTACTTGTTTCCTTAAGTGAAAGGAAAAGTTTTCAGCCCTCTATACACGCTAATTCCTTCCTACAACTCTGGGGGCTAAGCCCCCCCTTGTCGGTCAGCCATAAAACCCACATTTGTAAACTGGTAGAAGTCTTGTAGACGTGGCTTCCAGATTTCAGTTCAGGAGAGCATCTATGGTCAATCTAGTTAAATCAGTGAAAGCCCCACCTCACAACTAATAACACAGATCTGTTAAGCCTTGGTGCCAGAAACCACTCCCCACTTTCAGGGTTCTTGTGGAGTTCATGTCTCAAAGGGTTAGAGTTGTCCTTCACAATGTAAGTCTGGTGGGTTTCATTTTAGGGCTGATCTCTGTATAAAGGCTTCAGACAATAGGTCTTGGTCTTCACATAAAATAAAAATTATGCTAGGTTTAACTGATTGTTGTATAAACCCCTGTGGATTTAAATTTGGGAAATATCAATGTTTAATAATAAAAATGACAGTAGCTCGTTAACTGGGCTGTTAGCTGTTAGCTGCAGGGCTAAATCTCATCAAAGGGTAAAAAGCTCGGTAACCATCTACAGCAAAGCAACAAAATGATATAGCGTTAAGTTGACTTACGAGGTTAGTAGCTGAACCAAGGAGAGTTGGAACTGATCCAGACTTAATTTTCGGCCATTCAGCCAGACCAGCTCTGTATTGTGTCGGCGCATTTCCAGAGAAAATAAAATGAACCAACTGGTTCTTCAGAGGCTCGCATGAAGGAACTATAAAAGCATGAGAAAGTGGGGGTAGCCTTTCCCCGTATGACGACATACAGGGCCAAATTCCAGATCGGGCCATCTGAGCTGTTGTTCTCTCAACCGCGGAGCAGGATAACCAAAGCACTCTTTACACCTGTCGCCATTTCTAGCCACTGCAGGGCCATAGGCGGGGGCTAGGGGAACCCATATTAATGTAAAAAAAATATATGAAGTTACCTTTTCATGTCATGGGACCCTTAAGTAATAAATGTTTCCACACCAGCCCTATGAGGCTTGGTCGTGACGACTGGTCTACAGATAATAATAATTAATTATAGCCTAACATATGTGTTTGGATGCTGAACGAGATAACTATTTACATTATGCTGTTTTAAAGCCAAGCTATTTATTTTCATGTCTCCATTTATGTCCTTCAGTCTGACAGGAACAGGTGTGGAACTATAGTTTTAATTTCAGTGCAGTTCAATGCTTGTGTGAATAAAACCTTTTTCGTCTCCCCCCTATCCAGAGCTTTATTGGTAGCTTCTGATGGCAGTGCTTTGAAGCCACCCCCCCATTCTGAAAACGAGTGATGCCTCATTTAAATATGGCTCCTTTTAACACTTCCTCAAAGTAAAGGAAGATGATCACTTGGCTGATTCTATGAAAATAACTCTGCATGTTGAGCAAATAAGCTTTTACATAATTTTTGAATTTGAGACGAAGGTGAAGCAATATTTTGTTCATCTGCAGTAGAACCACAGATTTTATATTCATATTTTTATATTTATATGAATTTTAACCAGCACTGAAGGTGGATTTTGATAACAGTAAGCTTGATGACTCGAGGAAGCTGAAGTTTTAAAAAAGAACACTATAAACGGTCTTATGTTTACATCATTTCTGATGTTTGGATTTTTTTTTTCCTTTAGTGAACGCAGCGACAATGAAATCGCTCATGAGATTCAGAAGCAACTGGTCCGACAGGCCGAGCAGCAGAGGCAGCAGGAGGAGAAAGATGAGGTTAGAAGGCACCGCCTCCTTCATCCTGTCTTTGACTGGCTCAGACAGCATAGTATCTGTAACTGCCAGAAAGATGTTCACAACTGCTTTATTTTCTCAGGGTCACTTTGTTTCTTTCTACATTGGGAATAAATATTACAATAAATGTTACTAAGACTTAATGTTTTACACTAACAAGACTCCCATCCCTGTCCCTGCCTCTGTCTCTCCCATACTCCCCCTCTCCCTCAACCCCATTTCTGTGTGTGTGTGTGTGTGCGCGTACGTTTGATTAGGCTATTGCCCGTAAGCTGCAGGAGAAGGAAATGAAAGAGGAACGGAAGAGACAGAAGCACCTAGAGTCAAATTTTGAGGAGCCGTACTATGAAGACAAAGGAGGTGTGTAGCGATCCCTCTAGTTCTGGAGTGGTTGATTGACTGAGAAATGGGTTTCGTGGGTTGGAGCTCAAAAGTGATATTGTGGAGGTTTAGTTATGCTGGCTACCTTAGCCATAAAGCAACAGAGCAAACAGCAAACATGATCAGCTACAGTTTTGAGAGGGAGAAAAAATGGTGTAAAATTGAGACATTGCTATAAGCTGTGATTAGAAGCAGAAAAGGTGCTTGCAGTAGACTGGGAGGACGCTGGTGTTCAGACAGTCAGAGGCAGTACTGGAACACATCTGGAAACCACACTGTGCTGTGGGTTTCCGTACAGGGCGTCTGGCGGTGCAGAGAAGGATGGATGTTTATTGTGAAAGTGCTGAGGACGCCTGCCGAGGTAACCACATGTTAGTTTTAAACTCTGCCTGTTTAACAAACATCTCCGCAAGGGCTCTCATGAACCGACCGGCCACTTTAACCACCTCTGCTGCGTCCAAAAGATTAAATACCTAAACACTTCTACGTCGTTTGGAGGCAAACAGCACAAAACTGGAAAAGCGGGATTGCACTTCATTACGTGTGTTTACTCCACCCTCTTGTCTTGGCCAACCTTGTGAGCCTGCGTTGCCATTGGTTTTCTTTTATGTTGCATAACAGCGGTTACTCCCAGCCTGGCTCATGAACTGAAATGCTATTTAACGCTCATTTGAACCATAGCCACAGTCCACAAGCACACCTTCCAAAATCGGCCACTTTATCTCTCTTATCTGACTGCGGTTTAACATGCGCTTTTTTTTTTTTTTTGAGGCTTTGTCTAACTAAAAGTGTCATGAGCAGGTGGAGGAAGTGCAGGTGCAGCCTGAACCAGGACTCCTTTTTTAGGCACATAAAAGCGCTCATCCTTTTCACTGTATCCTGTTCTGTAAAGAAGCATAGATAAGCACCAGACACACACACACGCACACACAGCAGGAAATATTTGCCAACTCAGCTTTATTTGGTACAGTATCTTTAGCAGCCGAGTGAAGCTTCTACTTTTTTGTGAACACTGCTGCAGCACAGTTAAGCCCACCATTACACACCATTGTGCACAATTCTCCACCCGGAGTAAGTGAAAAGGTCCTCCCGCATTAGAAGTTTAAACACACAAATTTTGAGCTCTAGCACTAGAACAGGAAGCGTGGGAGGAGCATGTCATCTTCGTGGGGGTTGAAAGGGAAGAAATGAATGAGTTTAGATCATTCATGTAGTATGAATGTGAGGGCGGGATGGTATTGATTGGCTAACATTTAGTATTACATTAAACTAAAATCCCCTCCAAATTAATTGAAAACTGCACTAGTTCAGAATGGAAGGTCCAGAATAATAAGAAATTTAATTCATGGCTCAAGGATTTCTAAAAGCTGTCAATGTAAAACATTGACGTCAAGGAAAGCTTATTTTATGTGTATTTTATATCTTCTTTTTTGGGTTCATATCACTTTGCATATGAAGTGATGCAGTAACTATTTTCCATAGCTGCAGTGTACATTTTCTGATACAAGATTCAGTTTAGCATGCCCACATTACATTATTCTTTACATTGATGTTGGAAAACATTATAAACATGTTAAGGAACATTTTCCAGTGTGCACAATAATCGGGGAAAACTAGTCAAGCAGCTGCTATATATGCTCTTAAGATATTAATGACTGTATTATTCAACTGAGTATCAACTTCTAGTGTTTGCTAACAATGTCATCCACACAGCTTCAGTTCTGAACCAAGCGAAAAAAGATTCGGACAAAAAACAGGGATTGTCTGGCATCTGGTTTAAATAAGTGATCATTTTTTATTCTTTGGTTGTCGTCTATTTTTTTTATTCTTTTAAACCGATCTCCTCTTTCCTAAAAACTTTATCATGCCAAATAATACACTTCCTTTTCATATGCAGATCCTCTTAACTATAACATTATAATCAGCCCATTAAATTCTAGTTAACTACTTGTGTATTGTTGCCTGGGTGTCACAACTTTAAAGTATATTTCTAATGCCATTTAACCCTGCACTTTCTGCACTGTGCATTGAACTAACCTCTTGTGAAATAACCTAGCTCAGTAACTTTTAAACTTAACTACACCTGCTTCTAACCAGCCCATCTACCCTCTTCAGACCCACGTGTTCGATACACAGACTCTGAATCACCGATGTCCAGCATTGAAATGCACAAAAGGGACTTAAGTCGAGGTCGATCTCCAAACCACCGGTCTCCAAGACCGGATAAAAAAAGACTGGAGAAATACGCTGAATATCATCATGGAGAAGCAAGTCGGTCAAGAGCCCCAGAGCACTATAACTCTGATGGTACCAGAGGTAGACATGATGTGAAGAGCAGAAGGCCTGAACACTGCACCTCAGAGGGTAGGAATAAATATCCCGAGGAATATTTGTATGAAAGAAACAGGAACGTTGAAGCAGAATATACTGAACACCGAAAAGGCAAGAAATATCAGACTCAAGACCAGGGGACTGAACCTCCTTTTGACCAGGAACCCATGGCACCCAAGAAAGAAAAACTTTACATGGACAATCCAGTTGACAGAGACACAGCCTGGGATAAGGAGAGAGACCGGGCAAGGAGAAGGGACAACGATCGAGAGAAGGAAAGAGATGGAAGGAAAAATAGGGACAGGGTGCAATCTCGTGATGGAGACAGAAGTCAAGATAAACTTTTAGATCTGGACACAGTGGGAAATCAGCTTTGGCACCCAGAAATGGGATACGACCTGGACAGAAGTGACAACAGACACAGAAGCAAAGAACACGATTTGGACAGGGAAAAGGACAGACGGGGGGCCAAAGAAAAGGAAAGGGGCCGGGACAAGCATCGGCGTCGGGAGAGGAGCAGAGGACGAGAATTTGACAATCCAAGTTTACCTTCACCTCGTAGCAGGTCACATGAAAGCTTGGAGGATCTGGAATATGGAAGCAGACTAAGGGCTAACTCTGGCCTTAATGAGGTGTTTGAGGAGCCCAGTAGCAGAGGTCACTCTGGTGAGCCTAGATCACCAAGACATCACTCCAGGGAGAGAGGTATGAAGAAGGGCCCATGTGTTTGAGTGTGCTTAAGCTTTTTGCTGGGTCCAAGGTGTGAAAACTGGTGGTGGGTCCTGCTGCCAAGCCATGTTTACGACCTGTTTCCAACCTCTGTTTCAATACTCTTCTCCTTTCATTTTTCACCCTCAATGGATGATTACACTGTCCAGCAAATACTGGGATCATGGTTTTTGATGGCAAATAAAAACTATATCCCTTGTTAAAGTTATTTTGCATGCTAGTGGCTTTGCTTCCGGTTGGTGCTGTGATGGGAAAAAGACAGTGGATACCGCAGACATAATAATTCAACAAATCAGTTAAATCAAACTGTTCTAGAAAGTAAGATATATGATTGCTCTGTTCAACAGTATAGTTTCCTTTGTGAAAATCCATGAAATGACAAACATGCATAGCTAAATGTGATCATAGAATGCAATGTGGTCCAAAATCTGTCAGACTTTTCCCTTTTTCAAATCTTTAGTCAAATCTTGTGGTTTCTGATTCCAGCATACATACCAGATTTCAAGTGTCATTGGTCACTTATTAGTGAACTTCTGGTGCCCCCTGTAGGACGTGTTCCACGAGGGGAGTATGGTGTAAAGGAAGCCACACAAGGTATGGCTCAGATGGGCCTAAGAGAACAGGAGCTCCGAGACATGGAGGTGGCACGCAAGCTACAAGAAGAGGAAATAAAGGTATGAGTAAGAAATCCTTTTAATGAGAGAACTATTTGTAAGGAACAAAAAGAAAAGCAATGTGTTTATTATTTAATTTGTTTGTTCATATAGGCAGGCCACCTTGATAAACGAGCTGCTCAAGTTGCACAGGATGAGGTTAGTAAAAAAAAATGTGTGCTGGACACCTTCCCTTCAGGATCAAAAGCGAAGAACCTGTTTTCAGTGTCTTCCTATTAAAGGGGTTTGTTCAGTCGAACTGCTAATTCAGTAACAAATGATTGGGATGCCAGCTTTTATGGTAACTGGTATCACTATTATGCTTTTGTGGTGTCATGTTTAGCCACAGTAGTTTAGTTAAATTACTGCTTTAAAACTTGTTTCTGTAAGCCCACTCGCATTCTGCTTTCTTCTAACACATCACTTGACTATCATTACTTGTGAAGAAATAAAACAAAAGCTGTTTTCTATAAAAGGAAATAGCCCGACGGCTGATGGAAGAAGAGAAAAGGGAGCTTAAGAGATCTCGAGATAAAGAGAAACAGGCAATGGAGAGACAGCTGAGGGAGAGACGAGCTGAAGGAGACGTCAGGGTAATGTTTTTTCCAAGCTGATGTTCATGAGCCTCCTACGCCTAGCTCCAAGTGTCTGAAGCTGCTTCAAGCTTTTTAACAGTTGCTTTTACATGTTTCAGCCTACACAGGAGGACGTGGTGCGACCACGGGCACAGGAAGAGTACGACTACCAAAGAGCTCGGAATCATCCCAAACCAGTCAGGTACAAGTATACGTGAGGATTCACACTAATTAAAATTCTTCTTAAGGTTTTTTTTCCCTTTTATTGCTTGAATTTGTCGCCTCATCTTCAGTGTTTGAGATACTAGTGTGGTTTCAGCATCAGAACGTCAGTTAAAATTCAGTGTAGTGCATCATATATATGTATTGATTGTTGCATTGAACGAAGAGAATCAGAAGAGCACTGGTTCGAAACCATGTTGTGAGTAATTAAAAAAAAATACATATATATATTTTAGCACTTCTTTTATTTGCCCATTAATCCAATGTTTGGGGGTCTCTCTGGTTGTATAGCAACCACGTAGTCATACTTCTCTATTCTCACAGAAATGCAGTCTATTAACACTGATCTGGTTTGCAAACCCATTCTTATCACCCATCTTTCTGCAGACCTCCTCCTCCACGTACCCATGACTATGAGAATGTGGACAGCAGTTACGTATATTCAGAGAATTACTCTCCTCGGCCAACTTCCAGACCTGATGCTGCATACAAAGGTTGGTAAAGCAGGCACACGTGAGGAATTGCCTTTTTAAGGCAAAAGCACATTTTAACACACATTTTCTGTCTCTGTTCTACAGGTGCCTACTACAGACAGTGACCCAGGCCTCTGTTGCTGTGCTTGAATGGTTTGTGTTGGTTTCTCTTCACTCTTTGAGGATAGCATCACCTTCTGACAATGGGGTGGGTGACGTTCCAGTATCAAGAAAAATCTCAAATTGTTCTCAAAGACTGACCATTATGAATTGACCTCTGAATTTGGCCAGTCGCTTGTACACTTTCATATGTTGTTTTTTTTTTATCTTCTCACATTTTTTATTTCTCTGTCTATATTTCATGCTTTAGCAAATGGGAAACGCAAAAAGGATCTTTCTATCTCCATAACATATCGTGACTTATCACATGACGTGTCTTTTATCATGAAACCAAGTACTATTGCACTGTTGGGAAACAGGACCATTCCTCTTTGCGTATATATGTCTGATGTTTTCTGTGTGTGCATGTTGAGGGCTTTTCCAATCACTTCTTTCTTTTCTCTACATTGCTACAAAGATGGTAATGACTTTTGTAACTTCCACTGTCTTTCTTCCGACTCATTCTCCAAGAAGAACAAGCCTTTTTCACTCTCTCCTTTTTATATGTCCCTATTTAGGGAAAATTCCAGTGAAGATGAATTCAGTCTTGGGCAAATTGTGTGTTGTGTTTTTTTTTTCTTTTTTTTTCTGTACGCTTATTGATCTGATTACAGTCTTTTAATTTATTGTTATTGTCTGATAGCTATGAAGTTATACCCCAGTATGTGAAGCACAAACTATGAAGCAGTTTGCCTTCACTATCTGACAGAAGAAGGGACTAAAAAATTTGAAGTTGCTGGAGCTGTTTCTTATTTTTTGTTTTGTTTTTTGTTTTGGTCACTTTATTTGTGGGCTCTCGATGCATAAACCTTGCCATTGTTTTACATTGTGCCCAAACTCAGGAGAAACCTTCTTGTGGTTTGCAGAACAGCTACTGTTTCTCAAGAGATTGGAATCAGGCTAAGGTTTTCAGTAATATACAATTATATTGCTAATATTATGGTTTCTATTAATTAATAGGAAGCATTTTTGACTTTTAAATTCCTTAATTGCTGGGGAAAGCTAAACAGCAGTGTCCACTGCCCCCCTTGCCTATAGATTGGTCTGAAGGTGGATATTTGAAAAATTATTCTGTAACTTTTGTTGGTACCAAAGTACTTTAAATACTGGCTAATAGACTTTTGGTGTCTGCTTTATATTACTGAAAACATCATCTAGTTTATGGGGCAAATGCAATTGATTCCAGGTTTTTTTTGAGCGATAGTACATACTGTTTTTGTATTTTTAATTTTTGAGTGCATGCCGAATGCTGGTGAAGTGCTCAATGTCTCTTATGCACAATTTAATTTTTTTTTAAACAGCCAACGATCATACATCACTGCTTCTTTTTCTTCTTATTTATTTATTTTGTATTTATTTTTAGTGAAATGTAAAAACAACAAAAAAAAAAAATACTTCTAAGATCGCTTTTAGGCTGGTTCTATTTTTGGGGGAGACATCACATCAGCGTGCACAGACTAGTAGAAAAAGTAACTACATTTACTGCCACATTCGAAACGTTTCAGCGGTGAAAACACTGCGGAAAGCTGAAACGGGGCTCATTTTCTTCGTCTCTCTGCTTGCTGTTTTGGATGCAACCTTGCCTTGACCTGGGCACGTCGGATATGCCTGTAAAGATGAATGCAACTAATGGACAGAAAAGGAGCAAACGCTGGTCGCTCCTCAAAGCTTTTTTTCGAGGCATCTTCATCTTATTGCGAACATTTCACAGTGGTCTCAGTCATGGTTAAAGGGATTATACTCTTCTGCATCTATAAATAGGGATCCACCCACACTCTGCTTGGGGGAAAAAAAAATGGGACAATGATTGTGTGGACTATATGTAGCTTCCTGTTCTGAAAGACGAGCATCAGTTAACTCTACTTCGGTATCATTAGTGCCTATGCTAGACCTATGGCCAGTACTGTATGCCTCCATTATACATCCATCAAGAGGAGAAAAATATACTCGTCGGTCTTCAATGACATCTGAATGGCATGGTTTAAAAAAAAAAAACAAACAAAAAAACGTCATTAGAAGGAGAGTGTTTGTGATGATTCTTGCCAAGTCGCTGTGCTTAATGTTCTTGAGTATTATTCAACAGATTCTTCTTGTTGAACTGTATTGAAGCAGCAATCCAGTGAGTTTTGCTTTTCTGTATATTTTAGTGATTCTACATATTAAGAGATGGTGGTCCAGGGACTAGTTGGGATGGCTCTTCTGAGTCTTTCTCCCTTTTATTTTCCTTTCAGGAACAAATGCCTGGTGCAGTAATGTATTGCACTTTAGAGTTTGTTGAAATTCTGGACGTAATTGGCTGTTTGGACCCTGTGCCAAATCTTCTACTTTCAGGGACATAGTGTTGCTGTAAAAGAACTTCCTTCCAGTACTGTCAGATCTCATATCTTCTGGGTGCAAGGAATCTGGTTTACAAATATATTTTATACAAGGCTTCCAAAAAAGGGCAAGCCAGCCCCTTGTTTATGTGAGTGCATGAGTAAAATTCATGCTGAAAGTGAGGATGTCACGTTCATTCCCGTCTGTTCTACAATCGGCTGCTGTAAATGTCTCGTGACCAATCATGAGTGTTTGTACCTTGCATTCTTTCATAGCTTCCACTGGCCAATTGAGTATCATTTATGTAAATATCAAATAAATTACTTTGAAATAACATCTGTTTTTTCCCTTATTAAACACCAGGGATCAGTTAAATGCATGTGTGTTTACCATAGTACCATAAAGACATGGGCCAAATAAAATTGCATTTCACACATCAAAGTTAGGATTATTGTGGGGAAAAAGAAAACAAATTGCTTTCATATATATGACAAGTTCTCCCCTAAACCTCAGATCAATCCTTAATGAAGTTACTTACCAAGAACTGGATTTAAAATGTTAAAAAAAAGGCAACTACCTGAGATTAAATGAAGGTATTTTTGTATCTAAATGATTGCCCTAATTAAAATAATAATAAGGTCATCTGTGATTTAGCAGTTTTTTTATTTGCAAAATACAGAAGTACATTGGGCACAAGTTAACATGGAAAAAAAATATGCTTCAGGACTTTAATATTTACATCATTTTAAACCAACATTGGGGAAAAAGTTATTAAATGCATTAATCAGGTAAAGCTCTGAACATCCAAAATTTCAAAAATGTCACTGTTGATAAAACAGTAGAGATAAAGTATGAATACAAACTAGACACCAAGATATTTTAGATCATTTTTATTTGAAGAATTTTGGTCAAACTGCCTGCTTCAAGAAGATCACATTTATTTATGTTTCTACTTTATTCTCGGTGCTGTTCTGCTTCCTTGGTCATTTTCGAATCACCAGTGTCTCCATTTTGCATTTAATGCTCTCTAGCTTTGTGCTAATTGTTAGAAATCTGTTACACAGGACTTCCAGATTGGCTTCACATGATTGTAACATGTGATTCCACGCTTATGAACAGTGGTGTCATGTCAGTGATCGCTGTTGGAGCTCGCCAGATACCTACGAGTTATGTTGAAATTGCTCTGAGCAAGAAAATGGCGTGCTTTAATGAATGAGGAAATTAGGGAGCGGAGCAACACCTTGGTCTAGGCTGGTTCACCTGCATGCCTTAGATTGTAATGGCTCCTTGCATGTGCAAACCCCTCCTAGCACTGTTCACGACTGCATAACTTAGGCAGAGTTTCCAACCCCCAGTCCTGGGAGATATTTCACAAGGCAGGAGACGAGAGTTTTCTGGTTAACTTAAGCCCAAAGCCAGGATCAGCCCAGGAACACTCCCTTTAGAGAGCTCTCATGTTTGGACTTACATCCTGAGAAATCCTGCTTTATGAAATACTTGAGTTGAATTAGGTGTGTTGGAGCAAGTAAAAAAACATTTATTTGTGCAGAGATCCTGGCAGGTCGTGCGTTTATACTCTCATTACCCTCTGGTGCCACCTAGACGCTCACTGTGAGAAGAACCTCTCCGTGGCTGCTGAGACACTGGCCTTCACCCGAAGCTCTCATGCCCGCGAAAGGCGTGACTATTTTCCCGAAGGCGTGACGTCCTGACAAGAAGCCGATCATCTGCTGCGCCCACTACCAGAAACAATGACTGAAATCCAATTGCTCATTTCAGCCACGGTTCCCAGCGGAGTGTGTAGCAGAGTCTGAGGGGGCCCTGGAACCGGCAAAGTCCTGTCGCAGCTCCTGCAGGCACGAGGGTCATGAGTTATTGCTTAGGTTTCCCAGATGTGATTTCAGCTCGCGCTATAGGTCACTTAGACTGAACAGTTCAGAACAGACAACATTGGTATATTTTAAGACAAAAGCAGTACAGTGTTGCGGTACCACAGAGCCTCAACATTTTGTATCTTAACCCCAGTTTAAGTCTCAAGAACAGCTTTCAAATCTCGTTAGTCTGTTGTTCTTCTGAGGAGGGTCTTCAGGGATAAGTCATGGGCCCAACAAGTTCTGCATTGGGCCAATAAAGACACAAAGGTATAAGAAGACTAATCATCAAAGGTCACTAAAACTATAGCAGCAACGGGAGTCCATTTGGACCGTTTCCCTCAAGCCTAGGCCATTTGGACCTACTGCTTATTGCTTTTTTCTCAAGTTTTAATTTGTTCTAAACAATCATTTTACAACACCAGGCCCTTTGTAGTTTCTACAAACACTACTCTCGTGCAAATGGAATCCATGCTGCATGTTATGACAGCACCTAAAGCTAGCCACAGCACTTACCTGAGAGAAGGGCACGACAAGCAGTCAGACGTCAGGCATCACAAACCCATCCTAGCTCATGAAAAAGTACCTCTCATGTCCTCTTTAACTTCTCTTACATGGACCATCTGCGTGGTGAAGGTGTCCTTTGTTGTTCGCACAGTCCTCCGCTGTCAGAACTCACCTGTGCCCGTGCTGCGCTCTAACCTTCACTTTAACCCAGCCTTCCTTTGCTGCTCCCCCATGAGCCTTGGGCACATCTTCAGGAAAAACCGGTAGAGGTGGTCATGAGGGTGGGGCAGCCAAGACTTCATAAGACTACAGAAAGACTGGAAAATATGGGTGTCAGTGTAGAGCAACAAAAACTAAAAGTAAAAGAGATTTACTTGTGTATCTGGGGATACATCACACTGTACAAATGTCTGTGGAATGTGAGAAAATTCGATTTAAAAATCAGTGAAGGATGATTTGATGTATGCCAGTGTTGTTCTGCTTGAGGAAGACCAGTTTTTTTTTTAGTTACCATCAAATAGCTGGTTTGGCTCTGTCAATACTTCATTAGAGTAAGTCAAGTGAGCTGCTGATGGAATTTCACAAATCCAAGCAGTGTCTGGAGGCACTGAGCAGAAATCTGGAACCAAACGTGTGTTATTCTGTAGAGCTCACAAAACATCAACTATTTTAACTGCTTTCTAGTTAGTTTGCATTTTTTGCGATGTTACATTTTGTGTGTTAAAGAAGACAAATAGGTTTAAGCACAGGTGCTGTTTGCACAGTATTTTGTTTGTAAGATATATATATATATGCAGTATACAGCGTAATATATACTGCTCAAAAAAATAAAGGGAACACTTAAACTACACAATGTAACTTCAAGTCAATCACACACCTGTGAAATCAAACTGTCTACTTAGGAGGCAACACTGATGGTCACTGAGAGTGTAGACTGTAAATCAGTGTTGCCTCCTAAGTGGACAGTTTGATTTCACAGATGTGTGATTGACTTGAAGTTACATTGTATTGTTTAAGTGTTCCCTTTATTTTTTTGACCAGTATACATTTACACACACGTAAGCAAATGGTCTAATGCCATTTTTCTGGACAGAAAGACAAGAATTATGTTTAAAAATATATTTGATATATTGTGAAATGGTTAAATACAGGTTTGGTCCCAAGGCCCAAAGCCTTTTAATGCATTTATTAGATTCTAACAGCCATATGATTGGCCAAACTCAGCACTGGGTGGTGAGCACAAATTACACCTGACTGCCACGAGGAGAGGTTTGGAAATAGTTCAGAGAACACACTGATATACATAAATCACTACTTATCACAATATTGTTTTACATTTATTTAAATGTTCTGAACAAATAAATCTTTAATGCCCAGACGAGGAACGTTTTAATGTAATTTTATCAAAAGCCATACATTTTTAGGGAAGCACTGTAGAAATAGTTTCTGTGTATTAAGGTTTTTCATTGCTCTCTGATAAGACAGTATGAAAATGCATAGTTTGAACATGTACGTTTGAAAACGTCCATCAACAACCTCATCCAGCAGCCCTCCGAGCTCTTGTCACATAAAGTGTGCAACATAAATAAACTTGCCTTGTCTTGCCTTCTTGTTAGATGATTGATTATGCACAGAATCTTTTACAGAGATTTATTTGATAGTATTCTAGATTCCTTATAATGTTACAAAGTTGCACAGGACTAATATAGTTCATTAGCAATCAAATGGGTTCTAAATTACTGAAAAAAATGGCTTCTAACTTAACCTGGAGCATTAAACAAGTTAACAAGTTTTTTTGTTTTTTGAAATACTTTAAAATATTTAATGCTGAACTAATCAATGTGAAATAAATGTTAGGTTGAGATATATACTTACAAAAATACAATTTAGGTATTTTAGAAATAAAGGGAAGCTACTGGCTTTATTTTTCCCGTCTTAGTCGCTCACCTATCTTTACCAATGAGCTTTTTTCCAGACATTCAAGTTTGTTTGACTGTTTCATTTCTGTACAGACATGTACCTCACACACAGTGTGTATGGCTTCACCCACCCATCTGTTGCCTTGTGTGTGTTCCTGTATTCCTCTGTATTTCTGTTGTGTGTTTATTTGAAAAAAGGTGTTGCTTTTGAATCATCATGACAGCTAAAACGGCGGCTTAAACTGCAGCTTAGTTCAATTAGTGTAAGCATAACACAAGTGTGTGTGTGTGTGTGTGTGTGTGTGTGTGTGTGTGTGTAAAAATAGGCTGGCCGTTGTGCCTCAGGCTCTCTCCTACCGGAATGGCATCAGACAGGTTTGAGACTGGCAGGCCTTAGGCACACAAGCCTAAACAGAAAGGGAGTATCCAGACTTCAACTTCGCCTGTGGCCTTTACACACACAGGTGTGTGACACGAGGTGAAGGCCCGAGCACTAACCCTCTATAGAGATCTGCTTCCCCTTTAATTTGATCCATTTTAAACATGCTACTGATTCTAAGTTTGAATTTGGTAAGTATAAAACCCATTTGACTGATGATGAAATATTAGTCCTGTGCCGTTTCACATGGTTCAAATAACCAATAGGAATCCAGAAAACTGTAATAATAATAATAATAATAATAATATTAATATATCATTTATATTATAGAAAATGTGAAATAAAGCCGTTAAACTCTATTTGGATGATTGGATGTAGAAACTGTTGTGGCAAACTTTGAAAATACAAAACTTAAACTGGCATGTTTGGTTCATTAATTACATTTCGGTGTTTCTTAAATTCAATGGGAAATTTATAAGGTCCATACGCAACAGAATCCCAGATGTGTATTCGGATACAAAATGTTATTTATCATTTATTTGATGAAATCAATATGTTCATAAACTTGAATAAAGTGTAATAAACTGTGCTTAAATACTTATATAATATAGTAAGAATAGTAATAACATTGGCACCTTATAGTCACGTGTGAACACTGAACTTCTATCTCTGCATTTAACCCCTTCACCAGGTGAAGCAGGGGGCCACCACCATTTAGGGGCGCCCGGGGAAGAGTGTGTGGGTACGGTACTTTGCTCAAGGGTACCTCAGTGGTGTCACTACCAGTGCTGGGATTCAAACCCACAGTCTTCTGGTCTCAAAGGTGAACACGCTCACCACTAGGCCACCAGCTTCTCCTGACCAGTAGAGAGTGTCATTTTAATTAAGGAGACTGTATCACTATACCTGACACTAGATGGCAGACAGTCACTACAAAAACGCTGTTTAAATCCATGGCTTCCAAATGGCAACTCGGTACAATCTATCAATACCATCTAAATCCAGTTCTAGCTCATATTTTAGCACCATTAATAAGATTCTACAGGACTTCAATGCTAAAATGTTACATTAGTATTGAAAATAATACAGTTAGCATCACTAAATTATTACTGTATTATTTATTTTTTTGTCCTTTAAAGAGCTGGTAACAGCAAATCACTGGTTTGAATGTATTAAATGTATATATTATGTATGTATATTATTTGGGCAGTAAGATAATAATAATAATAATAATAATAATAATAATAACAATAATAATAATAGAATGTGCAGATAGCACATTAAAACCGGGTTGTGATGACAGTTTGTTAATTTAATCTTTTCCATGCCTCTCCTGGAATTTGTTCTCACCATCCAAACTTTGTTCTTCAAACTAGGTAAAAAAATATCAATTACTTTTTTTAAAAACGTGTCATGTTTTTGCAGTATTCATTGGTGTGTCATTATTCCAATGTTATATAGGGTTTTTACTGGTAAGAACAAAATAAAACCAAGTTAATAGGTACAACAATTTGATGGGAAGATATCAGCAGTTTCTGATTGGCTGAGAAGATGCTATAACAAATAACAGCACGAGTTTTCCCACAATAACCACGCAGTGCAGCACACAGTGTGGACAGTGCGAAATTCTTCCTCTGCATTTAACCTGTTCACCAAGTGAAGCAGTGGACAGCCAGGAACACAGAGCCTGGGGAGCAGTGTACAGTGGTACCACTAGCAGTCCTGGGATTCAAACCCACAAGCTTCTGATCGCAGGGGCAACTCCTTAAGCACTAGGCCACCAGTGTACTATATAGAAGTTTTCAAGTTGTATTGTCATATACAGGTAGCATCATTACCCCCCAACTTTACATAAACTTATAGAAAAGTACACAGATAGATTAAAACAAAGTGCTACAAGAAATAGAAAAAGTAGAAAGTACAACAATTATATACAGTGGCTTGCAAAAGTATTCGGCCCCCTTGAACTTTTCCACATTTTGTCACATTACAGCCGCAAACATGAATCTATTTTATTGGAATTCCACGTGAAAGACCAATACAAAGTGGTGTACACTTGAGAAGTGGAACGAA